>JAKTYA010000267.1:0-27600 GCA_030561745.1 Metschnikowia gelsemii
AGTTCTTCCGCCAACAGATCAGCTGTATTGGGTTGCTTGCTTCTAGCGAAGTGAATCCTCTTGTCAATGATTTTTCCTTTCGTGATGACTGAACAAGCCGCTACTTCCAACGCAGCGGCAAGCAAGCAGCTTTCCAGATCCGCCAAAATTGACCGCAAAACTCTTTCATTAGACACCAATTTTTGGCTTGGTGTCTCTTCTTGTAATAATTGAAGATTTCTCTCCAATTGCTCATTCGTTGCATCGATTGTCTCCCTGTATTTTGCACAGAGGTCCTTTCCAACCTTCCTCCGGGCATCACACAATTCTTTCAAAATCTCTTGGATACGTACATCAGTCAAGTCATTCGGATTTTTCAATTTTAACTTAAGGGAGTCCTTATTGTCAAAAAACCAATTAAACACCGTAATCTGCGTGTCATAAACATGTTACATACTTTCCGATTACCCTATTCGTATTTAAAAAAGAATCGATCCTTTTATCATTAGGAGTATCTGAGTTCAATCCTTCAAAACTGGCATTTTCCCAGCGTGTGCTCAGGTATAGTGCAGTAATATTCATATTCAACAGTTTACACTTGGCCCCACGAGTATTCTCTATATCGAGACCAAAACCATAAACCTGGCTTTGCTAACTGGATTGGAAATTTTACTGAAACATCTTAGAATGTTGCCAGAAGAAACTCCTTGAATTAAATTGGCGGCCCTAAACATGAAAATCATCTTCTCGGTTCCAACCTCTGCCCGGCTTATCTCCTGCAGCAAGAAGATGCGACGCAACGCGACGATTCAGCCTCGCGAGCCTAAGCCTCGAAGCATGGCCAGCAGAATACAGTATGATCAGGGTCAGACATTTGGTCTTAGGTGGAATTCTGCTGACTTCGTTGTAGTTAAAAAAGTTTTCGATGTGAAGTGTGATCATAATAATCATCAAATTGGAATGGAATTCATGTAAGTACGTTGCCATTTTCTCAAAACATCTCAAGACGAGTCTTTGAATAACAAACAACTGTACCAGAAGAGTAACAAAGGGGAACTTGAAGTGTAGTATTTTTTCAAAAGCATTCATCAATAACTAGATAGAGCCTATCAGATTTATCACACAAGCTTTCATGTGACTATAAGGCATATTGTTATAACCTCTAGGATATGAATATGATTGATGACTGTATACTGCCAACTTGCCAAGCACTATTTCATTGAGCGTTATCTAAAAAACCGATTTTACTCATGATACAAGAACGGCGCTCTTGTTATCACTGTGTTATTTTCGAAATATCAAGAATAAATTCAACTTTTAAATGACCCCAGCTCGGGCTTTTTAGAATCCAATTATCCGGCAAGGATTGGCGTTGCCTTACAGAATTGAGCAGGTGGAGCAAGTGAGTTGGGCACGACACGACTTGTGCAGATACGTATACTCGTGTGGACTAGCACTAGACCCAATAATCAGAGAAGCTCAATAAATTCACACAAGCACCCAAAAATGCCTCTTTGTGGCAGCGGAAATAAGACCAGTACGTAATCTTAGGTAGCTTATCCAAGTTATTCTGGAGCAGACATCGGTTGAAACTTGCTTGAGAGCGCTTATGTCGTCCCATCACCAGACTGTCTTTTGATCGCCAATAGATCGCCAATAGATCGTATCTACTAACGCTTAAGTCCAGCGAAAAATAGTCATTCTAGGTGACGGTGCCTGTGGAAAAACGTCTCTACTCAATGTGTTTACTCGTGGGTACTTCCCTCAAGTTTATGAGCCCACGGTTTTCGAGAACTACGTGCACGACATATTCATAGACGGTCAATCAGTGCAGTTATCTCTATGGGACACCGCTGGCCAAGAGGAATTCGACCGCTTGCGAGCTCTATCTTATTCAGATACCCATTGCATCATGCTTTGTTTTTCCATCGACTCCCCCGACTCTTTAGAAAACGTGCAGCTGAAATGGGTCGGGGAAATCGCTGACCACTGTGAAGGAGTCAAGCTCGTGTTGGTGGCGTTAAAATGCGACTTGCGTAATCAGGAAGAAGAAATGCTGGGTGTACAAGAAGACGAGTCTTTCAACCCGTACTCTCAGCTGGCGTCTGGGATTCCTGGCTCGCATAAAAGATTGATTCCTTATGAAGACGGTCTTAGCGTAGCCAAGAAAGTAGGCGCCTTGCGATACCTAGAGTGCTCGGCAAAGAAGAATAGAGGCGTGAATGAGGCGTTTTCCGAGGCTGCAAGATGTGCTCTAAATGCCAAGCCCAAGGGTCTGAATGAGAATGAGCCGGAGAAAAAGGGGTGTGTGATTATGTGAAGAATGGAATTGCGTATTCAAGAATAGTTTACAACCAGTCAATGAAAATAGAACACAAGGAATGTCCTGGATGATCGGGATGATTGCTGCATTGGGAATCTGTTCGAATCTTGAAAATACTGTAGGATATTCTACTTTGTGGAGCATAAACATGCCTTCCGTGGCAATCATTTGGTGTGTTGAAATTGGTTGAGTAAGTGGAACAGTTCAAAGCAGGCAAGACTTGTTTCAATTCGGTGAAATGGAGGGCCTAGTAATGATTTACATGAAATGAGAGGTAGGTATCATGACTGTTCATTCGTACGAAGTCTCATTTCTGCAATTGCTCCATTCAAATAAAGTGTGTCTGCCAATATTCAAAAACGCCCAGAGATATCCATCACAGATAACTCTCACAGGCCTCGATAATATGATGGCCTCGATAATATGATGGCCTCGATAATATGATGGCCTCGATATCTTGTTCTTGACATCATCTTAGGAGCATCGGGATCTTTGTTCTCGGTCGCCATCTGTCAACGACTTGCGCCAAACGTTATGTCGAAGCCTTTTAAGTTACCATTAAGAAATGAGAAAATCTGGCTTTGGCTGTAGTCAGAAAATATCAATAAGTGTTTAGTCTATTCCGAAACCCGGGAGACAGCAGGCCATGTTTGAGAACAATTCATCTTCTGATTTGAAAGGAAAACTACCGATAGTTATGAACATTTTCAATCTATTTGGCATAAACCTGCAAGGACTTTCGATAATGTGGTTACTTGGACTGGGATTGATATTGTTACAGCTTTCTAAGATTAGCTTTAGTAGGGCCTCGGGCTTTGAACTTCTCAATTAGCTGTTACGACCGTGTCTTTGAGCAAATCACGAACCGGTTTCTGAAATTCAAGACTCGGAATATTTGGGCAATTTATCAGATTCCATTTTATAGCATAAAAGCTAAGAAAATGTCGTTATCATAGATTTGAGGCGGTTTTATCTACGGTTCTTGTCACTAAGTTTTTCCGGGCCATACATTGTGAAAACCAAGCCAGACTAAGTTGTGCTTTTTTGTATTCCCATCGTATGAATTTTGCAGGAGTTCGAAAAATTGTTTAGATCTATTGGTACGAAATATGGCGGGTCTTCCTTTGCTTAATTTCTGAGTTGATGTATGCATTCAATGATTGGGACAGATTACAACTAATTACTAGTTGTGATACGTGCGCATTGGCACTTAGTACCTACCACAATAGTCTCTGATGTTAGATTCAAGCAGCCAAAAACTTGAAGACTCTTATCGCAACTACAATCATTCAAATCTTTTAAGAAAATGTATCTTGATAATCTCTGGGTTTGAAAACTCCCTGGAGTTGGATGCTTAGAACTTTTCACATTAGACTGTTCCTAACGAGCATTTTGCTGATGAGAATTGACCAATGAACCCTCTTCAATATATCAATCCGGGAGAGATTCAGAGTAGGGGAAACATAAGATCAAGAACTTACCGCTAATTCCGACCTTTGGCGTTCATTCTTTATTCACGCGCCCTTCTATTCACATGCCCCTCTACCCACAACCCCTTTATCCACTTTGGCTTCGCTATATACAAAATTTACTCCTTGAATGGATTTTTCAAAGGAATTTCTCGCACGTCCCAAATATCCTCGGAGCTACCCTGCATTTTCTTCTCCATGAGCCTGTGCTTATAGAATGCCTGGACTTTTTGCCGTCTCTCCAACTCCTTTGGATTCTTCGCCACAGTATCAATATCTGCATCTGAAGAGCTCGTCGTGGACCCGTATTTCATCGCAAACCAGATTTTTTCTCGCTGGGCCTCACATAGCGAGTATGTGCCGTATCTATAGTAGTTTCTGACTTGACCACCGATGGAGAAGCATTGTAATGCCTCGTCAAACGCAGTAATTAAGGTTAAATCCGAAGGGAACGATTCCACGTCATTTTCTTTTAAAGTACGAAAAGCTTCCCTTCTTTTTTCTGCAATTTGGGGATCTGGTTCCTCACGAAAGAGGCTCAGAAATTCCTCGAGTAACTGATCATCTGAGGACTTCGACATGTCAGCGTCGCAGAAGTTACGAGATAAGTTGAGTTTTATGATCTAGGAGTTTGACACGACTAACTTAGAGGGATAAGTTGGCTCGTAAGAGGCCAAATCGTTTTGGTTCAATAGTAAGCTGGTGGTGGAAATTGAGGACTTGTGTTCTCTCGCGTTTTCAGCAGATAAGTCCACCGCGCGAAGTAGGCTCTTGTGCGAGCATGTAACAGACGCTAGAATAGTAATATCTAAGAAGAATAGAAAGAAGAGAAACCACAGAAACACAGCGGTGTTACTCAAAAAATTTTTACTTCGACAGTGGCTTTTTATTTGTTTCTTCTTTTTTTTCGTTTACGTGTGCTGAGAAGGATCGTAGGTCAGCGAGGGTGTCGAATGATTCCCGTTAAGTCTTTTCGCAGCACTGCTTTCGGTTCTCTTTGATCCCTTTTCAATTGAAGGCAAATGATCAGATGAAAACCGAAAATGGGGTCTGACTACTGATAGAGCCACTCTAAGACCTGGGTTCCAACACTAATTGCCCCTTAGCGGTCTCAGAGTGCCCAGCCAGCAAGGTGAATACTGAATGACCTCTTACGTAAGTCTCGACCACACGGCCCTGGAATTGCATCCCATCATACGCAGTTAATTTGTTTTTGAAAAAAACTTGTTTGTTTGAAACAGTGTAGCTGGCTGTAGGGTCAAAAACAAGCAAATCTGCATCGTAACCAATTGCGATCTTTCCTTTTTTATGGGAGAGTCCAACTTGACGGGCTGTGTTCCAAGAACACCATTTTGAAATCTCGGGGATACTTACTTGCGGACTCAATTTCTGTCCTTCAGTGAAAAGAATTGGTAGCCCAAATCCAACAGATGAAATACCACCCCATGCCGAGAAGAAATCACCTTTATCTAATTCCTTCAAGTCCGGGGTACAGGGCGAGTGGTCCGAAACAACAGTGGAAATGATGTTGCTTCTGAGCGCTTTCCATAAAAGCTGCCTGTTTCCTTCTGTTCTTATAGGGGGACAGCACTTAAAATGAGTAGAACAGTTAGAGATTTTTTCGGCTGTGAGAGATAAATAATGAAAGCAGGTTTCTGCTGTCACAGGTAGACCTCTAGCCTTTGCTGCTCTGATCAAAGGAACTGCTTCGTGAGTGGCTAAGTGCACAATATGTAAAGGTACCAGGGGGTTTTTCATCGAGCAGTTAATTATCTCAGCAATTGCTGTGGTCTCGAAACTATCCGGTCTAGACGCCAAGAAAGATGAATAAAATGTAGGGTCAACATCGGCTAAATCGGTATCCTCCTGTTGAGCCATTTTCAAAGGATCGTCAAGATTCTCCATGAACTTCTCAGAGGAGAAGTCTAAAGGTTTGGCTAATGGTGACCGAAACTTATCCAAACTTGCCTCTCGCTCATGATTTGGATTTGCTAATCGAGCAAGCCTTCCAAACTGGGGCTCTGAAGCCTGTAAGAATGGCGACTTTGCCAACGCTTTTATCTGCTGTTCGGTTAAACTTCCATTATCGATGAATCTGTTGGTTTTGCTAGGGGTCTCATAGTCATTCAAATCATTGTTGGACGACTTGTGTCTATTAAGAAGGTTGACCACGGGCTTTGGCGCTCTATTAATGAAGGATGCCGACATTCCAAGATCGAGGGCATCTACGTCTTGAGCAATTTCCAAGCCCTCCTGATTATTGGAAAAAGACTCTTCTTTCTCGTTGTCGCTTTGACTCCATCCTTCATCTGCAGACTCAGAATCCTCAACTATGTCTTCGTCGAAAGTGAAATGTGCATGACTTTCATTGGCAACCAATTGCGGAGTAGTGTTTCCCTTTTGTTCTACTAACACAGGAAGCAGATGCGATTTGTGGGGCTGCATTTCGGCGTGGAACATCAACACAGTTTGTTCTCCTTGCACTTTTTTCATCGCCTTTGTGATGTACTGTGGATTGATTGCAGGGAACTCGTCCACACCGGAATCGATCATGAATCCTTTGAATCCACGAACACCCATGCGAATCAAGGGTTTTAAGTCGTTTAAGTTCGACGGAACCATACCACCCCAAAATCCCACATCAACCCATGTTTTTCCTTTAGCAGCGTCAATTTTCAAGTTGAAGTTTTCGACGGTTGTAGTTGGCGGAATCGCATTCAACGGCATATCAATCACTGTGGTAACCCCACCTGCCGCAGCAGCTTGAGTGCCCGTGGCAAAGCCTTCCCATTCTGTACGGCCCGGTTCATTCAAGTGGACATGAGCGTCGACTAAGCCGGGCATGATTACGAGGGGTGACACATCTTTGAAGCTTGTTGGAAACACCGAATATGTTTTAAGCAAGGGATCATCGCTTTGCAAGACTTTCTTTGCAATGTGTAGAATTCGACCCAGCTCAAGCGAATATATCACTGTGGCTGGAAGGAGCTTATCATCAATAAGAACACGATTGGATGCGAGGGCACGGGACATGGGGGGATGGTTCTTGACGAGGATTCAGGAATAGAGTATAAATTGCAACAACGTGTTGTCAAAAGATGACAGAAAGTAAATCCAAAAAAGAGGAATGAAGCTGGACCAGAAATTTCAAACTTGCCAATTTTTTTTAGTTTTGTTTGCGTGGAATGAAAAAAGTGCCATGATTAATGGAGTAAGTACTACGCGATGCAGGCCAAAGCGAGATCGTATACATACTACTTGTCCAGGTTAAGGGGCCCTGGCGACGATAAAGATCCCAGCAACGCCTCCTAGTGGAAGATAGATACAAGCAGGATCGCGCGCGGGAATCTGGAGCGGCAAGCGTGAGCGGGCGGATCTTGGTCCTTTTATAGTTTTACAACCACAAAGACACATGAAGTTTTGTTGGGTAAATGCGGGGAACAGTAAAGATGGATATAATTTGTTGGGTTCCCAATCATATAGTCTGATTAAGGAGGAATAATTCCTTGGTCGGTATTCTCCAATTCACCAATAAAAGTCTCGGACAAGAGCGCTTTCTTATCGCAGCCATGTTAATGAATTTACAGCTCCTTCGGCGGATTCCGGGCCGCGCAAAATGCCCTGGATTCTGGACTTCTGACGTCACAAGCCGTTGTACATTTTCCAGGTCAGGACCACCAAATTTTTTTGATATTGGCAATAGAGCAATTAATTTAAAATCGAAGCTTAGTTCTCAATATGCTATCAGCAATATGGTTGGGAATAACAGTTGAGTAAATGTAACGAAAGTTCACTGAATACAGCCAACACTAGGATATTCTTTCTGGCTCTAAGAAGCGTTATATGTATTACACACTTTCCCGTGTAAGAATCAATCTATATATGCCTCACACAAAGATGCCTATTTGATTGTTCAAAGCAGTATAGCCGTACCTATCGCCACTATTTTACAAAACAGCTACACGTACTTTCATAAATATACATAGAGGTACGCCTTCCGCTTTCGAAATAAGGCGTGTGCGAGCAACTTCTCATGAAGCCATGATCTCTATTTATGTGGGTCAATTTTAGTAGACGACGAGCTGCTTGCCGCTTTTACTACTAGCAATTGCGTCCTGGTACACCTTGGCCAAATCTTCACCATCAAACTTTGTCTCTACCGACTTGGAATCAGAGAGCTTGCCTTCTTCGTACCACTCAACAATCTGGTCCATGGTTTCTCTCTTCAACTGTGGGTTATTCTTCAAGAGCTCGGTGACCCAGAAACCTGCACTTGTGATATTTTTGAAAATGTGTAAAGATGTGGGCAAGATCACTGGTTGATAAGACATACCTCCGTAGGTCAACATCAATCCGTTGGGAGACAATTTTCTTGCGACTGCAGTTGAGGATTTCCCGCCCACACAATTTAAAGCAAGCTTGACTGCACCGCCAGACTCCTTAACCCATTTCTTGACCTCAGCATTGAACTCTCGGGAGTTGTTTTGTTCTTCTGTGATCACGTGCGTGGCACCATTATTTAACTTCAAGTCCCCAATTGTTTCGTCCAAATTGGGTCTGTCTCTGATCACCGAAATGGAGTTGATGCCCAAGATTCGGGCGATTTGTGAGGCAAATTTTCCCACAGCGGAGTTTCCTCCATTTTGGATGAACCAGTCTTTTCCTGGTTCAAGCTTCACATAGTGGTTAAGCATCAAAAAAGCTGTCAAAGGGTTCACGGAAATAGTAGCACCTTGATTCACAGTAAGGCCTCTAGGCTTGCCGTTTGTCTTTGATTGTTCTGGGTTTGGCAATTTCATCATCTTGTCTGCCGAACACAAAGCATGCGTTCTCCAAGTGCCAAAGTTGACTGATGTGGGCACTGCCCAGTCACCGACCTTGAAGTTTTTCACTCCAGACCCAACATGGAGGATCTCAAACAATCCTTCATTTCCACAAACGGCCAGTGGTTTCTCTGTTCCCAAAGCGGTGGTCTTTTCGGGTTGCGATGGGTATACACCCTGAATCTGGTTGATGTCAGACGGGTTCACCGGTGAACCCACTGTTTTTACAATGATACTGTTCGAGTCCAAATTCTTCTCGTCTATTTCATAAGTATGTGTGCGAAGCACCTCGGATGGCTCTCCATGCTCCGCAAAAACAACTGCCTGGGCGGTCAACATTCTAGTGGCGAGTTGGGGCTTAGCAATTGTCAGCAAGGGTGTTTTCACGGTTGCAGAAGAGAGCTTAAACATGAAGAATTGATGAAGAATAGGAGACTTAATCCAGTCTTTTATTTTATAGTTGCTGCTTCGCTAATGAACCAGAAGCGGGGTCACGTGCAACGCGGAGGCTTTGCGTGAGGTCTGATGTCAGGATCCAAACCCAACAAAAAGTATAGTTTATAGTTTATTTCGTCAGCGAGGAACCCAGCTCTTTTTGAAGATATACTGGCTTCTATAAATTCGTGTGTTGGGCGAGGTTCTCGGAAAATTAGTTGTCAGAGGAAAAGAACATTTCTAACTACGAAGTTCCGAAGCGCACGCCGCAGTGCAGGCTCAATGTCGGAGCGCCGAAATGCACTTGCAACCACGGAAAATTCGGAGAAAGTTAACAATAGAACGGAAAAACTTTGGCCGATTTTCAAAATTCTGTAGATGAGTAAGAAGGTGCCTGCTTTCATATTTTTTGGATCATTGAAATCAGAGCTTTCTTACGATCAAAAAAATAACGTTGTCAAACTAACTTCTTCTTTTGTTTGTGTTTCCAGGGCCTTGCTTGCTCGTCCAATATAAAAATGAGGAACCGAATTGTCTAACCCTGTGGCCCCTTTACCATTCAGAATTGGAACTCGAAATTAAAGCCCAGAAAACTACTCGGATTTCTTGAGTCTCTCATTTCTTTGTCTGATCTTGATTTTCGTATTCTGAATGGTCCCAACAATGAAATATACAAAGTTTGTGAAAACCACCCAAAGCTCTGGAGGAACAAAGTTTTGCGCAAGCGTCAAGGCGACCACCAGAGTCACCACCGAAGTGCGGTATACGAGCCAAAAGTTGTTTTTCAAACCGGTCTTCACCACAAAGAGTAGTCTCCGCAATTCTGTGCCTATATCCTTTGAAGAACATTTATAGCCATTGATAATAGAAAGCCACGACACGTAGACGGCACTCAAGAACGGGGACAATGTCAAAAGTGTCATGGCGAGCTGTAACAATTTTGTACGTGGAGATTGCTTGCCGCCAAAGACTTTGTTGGCAAATCCGTAGTAGTAATGGGCCACTGGAGTCGAAAGGAGTCCTCCATAAACCACCATCAGGGCGACTTTTGAGCTTAATGGATGAATCACCAGAAGCTCCTTCCCAAACATCTTCGTTTTGCTTTTTTGATATTGGCCCGCAGATACAGATGCAATGATTTCATTCAATGAAGATAAAATGCCCGAGGTCACCATTTTGGTGAGCAATGGGTTTTTTCTGAGTGCAGCCAAGTACTGCTCATTGATGGACATCTTGTTGGTTGCAATCTTTATGCGATTTTTTGGTTCTTTCTTTTGTTGAATGAAGAGACTCAATGAATTAAAAGACAAGCCAATAACAAGTTGAGTATTTGTGAGCCCGGTGAAGAGTCCGGAAAATATGCTCCTAAATTAATGCTTCTTTACAGGTCCATGCACCACGAAGAGGAAAACAAGCTCTTTATGTATGAGCGAGAAAGCGCACATAAACGAGAACAAGATGATCCGAAGCTGCGGGGAAACCGAGCAGCATATGCTTCAATGATAAACTGTATTTCCCGACACAAAATATTTGAATAGAGGCCATATCTTCCAAAATATATAGTTTTCCATCCTTGGGCTTTTCTTTGTTTTTTTAAAAAAATGGAAAATTCCCGGACATGGCGTGCTTTCGAGGAGTACCACGACACGACTTGCTGCCGCGGCCTCCGATAAGCCCATGTGTGAAAAGCCGGTCGGAATCGCGCTCATCTCCGAGGGCAGGCGCCGGAATCACTTTCCTAATTTGAACAGCACTTGCGCGGCTCGCGTCAGTCGGTCTGAATTGATGTCTTCTTACAATCTGAATTGTTGGCAGCTGACTTGCAACTGATTTTGTTTTGAGTTCACAGGATTAAAGCCGTTTGAGTATATTGTGGGTTGTTCAAGCTTGCTTTGGGACTCAATATTTCAGCCCAGTAAGTATATTATTAGCCAATGAGTTTCATATTGTTGTCATTGGGATCATATCTCGCGTACTATTCGATTTCATACGCATAACCTAAGCTTTCTCAAAGATGACTACCAATTTTAGCTCTGATCATGAGATTATCCCTTTGTGAAAATCTTTGGAGGTATGCTTCATGTCAAGAAGCTCAACAAAACAAGAGTGGTGAATAAAGGAATGTCCATGTGATCTGATCTATCATGGATTATCAATCTGTGTACTCATCCGTTATAACATCGAATTAACACCATTGAGGGCTCATTAATAAGCAATATTGAAGTCTAACACAAACTCATAAACACAGTGAATGACTGGCTGCAATACGCGCAATTTATGTTGGGTCTCATAAACACCGTAGTGCGTAGCTACTTTGGTAGTGGTCCAAAGCCATTGGAACTTTCTTGGACTGATACTGGTCCTGGCCAAGTAGCATTTCTTGCTTGAAAGTTTATCAGCCTATCGTACTTGAAGTAATTCATGCTCTGTGGTTGCTTGAATACTCCCCACCGTGTCATAAGTGATATGATTATTGTGGTGATTGATTACTTTACTAAGTCATTGTTAGATAAAAATTGACGAAAGGTGTATATACAGACTCTTTTCCGAATTGTAGAGCGCCCTGACTCTTCGGTGAATACTCTTGGTTTCCTGTAACGCATTTATGTTAATCTGTGAATACCTAGGGTGGTTCAAACATCTAGATTGAAGCTTGGTAATATTTGCAATTTTCGAAAAGGTCCATTTGGCTTTAGGGATGCTCAAGATTTGCAAATTTCCACAAATTCAACACATATGAGTCATTGTTTTCTTAATAATGACTAAATGGATATCTCAGGTACGGTTTATAGAATGCCCCACAACGAACGTGCATTACATTTAAAAACTTAAGAGGTTGGACCTAAGTGTCTGTAAAGAGCTGAGCTGTCAACAAGCTTTACAGATTGTTTCTGGTCTCTTACTTTGGTCACTACGAAAACATTCAATCACTAGCAGAATTCATTTTATACGGTTCATAAGGAACCACGCACTTCAAAGTTGCAATAGAGATTACTCTTTGAATAGCATGAAGAACGGAATATATGCCTGTTCCGGGTAAAAGCTAACCACTTGAGCCTTGAACACTTTATGTATCTAGAAGTTCAAAAGGGGAAAAAGAAGATTGCGCAACGGTAACCTGGACGAGGAATTTAAGTCAGCAAAGCCACTCAAAATATCGGCTATCAATTCCAATATTGCGGACTCAATTGCCGCATCGTCATTGGCCTTGATCTTCTCAGCCAACTCATCTTTTGTTAAAGAAGCACCAGGCTGCAAAACAGAATCAAACACGTCAATTCCAGCGGCAGATGCAAGCGTCTCGAAGTCCATAACGAGCTTTTGAAGCAAGGTTCTAACATCGGGTTTGATAGCGGATAAAGTGTTGTTCAAATGTGCAGCGGTACCGTCAAGATTTGAAGTCTCCAACGAGTTGGAAAATGGATCTCCATTAGAAACTGCCATTGGCGTGACAAGAGCATAAGTAGCAAGAGATAACCAAAGAATGTTGAGGGCTTTCATGGTCTGATTAGTGTTTACCGTTCTGTGGCAGCTGGAGAGGAAGTCAGCGTTTTAACTAGTAACCACAGGGAATTAATTTATGGTAACTGTCTCTACAAAGTCTGTTTTGATTTGAGGGCACTGGTTCGTAAATACCGCTGATTGTTCGAGGGATGTTTATTTCGAAGGTACGTTTTTATTTGAAGCAATGAAGTAAATGCCTTATATCTTGTATCTCTTAAGTTTTGCAGCGGAGGGCATTTCATAGTTCGCAAGCACAAATGAAATGCTTTGAGTGGCTTTGCATAAAAGTTTACCTTATGCACGGAGCTGATGCACTCGTCATAGTTTGAATGTTGAAGAATAAGATGAAGAAGGTCCAAGTTCTTTTTTGAAGCCAATTTAAAGTTAGTTTTAAAGTATTTTGCAACAAGCCCTGTGAACATCTGTACCCGAACAAAAATTCATCTCCATGTTCCTTAATAGAGTCTGTGCAACATCATGCCATAAATCACTTGCGCTCCGGAAATACAAAGTCAAGTAGGACTTGTTAGGTGATGGCCAAGATTTGACTGGCTTTCCTCAAAATTTATATAAATTGATGAATGGGAATTCCAAGCCCCGTTGATCTTATAGAAGGCTCAATCAGCTTAAACTGTTTCGAAGTTACTTTTAATATCAATGACTAGGCTTAACAAATCCTTTATTTGGGCCCTTCAAGCTGTTTTTCGAAATTGCATGGTTTCTTTCAAGTAAATAGTTAAATATTCAATTAAATATTTCAGGTTTCTACCATGTTTCATCGAGTCATTTATCCGTACAAACCATAGACAATTCCGATCGACCTAGCTACAAGGGTGTAAGAACTTTGAGAAAGTGCATGCAAAGGATTGAAAATGGTATTTTGCCAATATTTCAGTACTTGTCTGGTATTTCAAATTTGGGGTTATACGATCAATCAAATAGTGTCAAATTGTTCAAATATGTTTCGCAGACCCAAAATCTTGATATCGTGATTGTACTCTTCACTCTCGATTTTATGATTTCTGGATTGCCTTGCTTGCGAGAACCTCCTAAGTTCTTCTATTTATTTTCATAGCTCACTTCAAAAACATTAAATCATTCAAAATAATCTTAAATAAAACATGAGACTTCATGTACATATCATCTCCAGCTGATCATAACTAGTCTAGGCAAATTGAAAATAGAAGCAAATAAATAACACGCCACTAAATATGCTCCTCGTGCATCATCTCTGTCTTTTCCTGCCAGTCCGGATGCGTCACGGCCATTCTTTGGTGGGCGTAAAGAGGAGGCAAGGGCTTAGGGTTTTGTCTCAAGACGTATTTCTTCAAATTGAAAAACAATTCTTTAGTGCGGTAGTGGGCATGTTTTCTCAACGGAACATCGAACACCTCATCCAACTCCTCCAAGGTCAAACCCTTTGTTTCTGGCAAGAACCACAACACCATGAAAAACCCAATAATATTCCATGCAGCGTACCAGCCAAACGCACCTTGGGGCTTAAAAGCGTTCTTCATTCGAGGCCACGAAAACGCCAAGATAAAGTTGAAGAACCAGCACGTAGCTGTGGCAAAGCCCATCCCCAAGTCACGAATATATAAGGGAAATGCCTCAGCAGAGTAGGTGAACGGCACCGGGCCTTCTCCTGACGAGTACACACACGAAAATAAGTAGATGCCAATAGTGATACATGCCAATCTTCCCTCGGGCGCAGTTTCGAAAGGAATCCAGAACCCAAAGCCTGCCATAAGAAGGAATATGGCCATGAGAGGAAATGTTGTGAGCAATAAGTTACGTCGGCCAAACGTGTCGATAGTGTAGAAGGCAGGAATTGCAAATAAGAAGTTGATCATTCCGAAACCCCACGAGGCCAACATGGCCTTGATTTCAGAGAGATTCGACTCGACGAAAATCGACGACGAGTAGTACGCAATCACGTTAATTCCACAGAACTGTTGCATGAACATAACGATCCATGCGCCCAAAGCACCGTTTCTGTTTCTTCTTACCGTGAACATCTCCTTGATTCTGCTGAAGAATGGCTGTGTGCCGTAGGAGCCTTCTTCCTTCAACAACACATACTGATAGAAACAATCCCGAGCAGCCTCGATTTCACTATACCGCAACTGCTTGAGAGAATCAAACGCATCTAAGTGTCTGTCTTTGCCCATGAGCCAACGAGGTGATTCAGGGACAAATGGGACTTGCACTAACACGAGCAACGCAGGTATACATGCCGAACCAAGCATCAACCGCCAGTTCAATCCGCCAGAAATCCCGTGGTCGCCCACGTAGTAAAAAGCTAATGAAGCCACGTACCCGAACATGATCCCCACGGCGGTGAAAAACTGCCAGAGCATCACCAACGAGCCTCTGATTTTGGCAGGCGTGGTTTCGGCGGCATAAGCAGGCACGGTGGCTGACTTGACGCCGATTCCAAAACCTAAACAAAACCGGGCGATGAATAAATGGTACCATTTCAAGTCCACGAGTGCTTGCCAAATGCACGTAAGTGCAGAGATGGCACAAGTCCAGAAAATTGTCCATTTCCGGCCCAACTTCTTGTTCCAGAAATCAGACGACCAGCATACAATAGCACAGCAAAGATATGGGGCTCCATTTACTAACCCTTCGATCAAATCTGCGTCTTTCATTCCAACTATTCCCATGGCTTTGGGATAAAACAATGTCGCTCCGTTCACCACAGACTCGTCCATTCCTTGAACGGCGGCTGCCATTGAGCCTAACGCGATGACCTCGATCAACTTTCTTGGAATATGCCATTTATTAGTCATTTCCGCATTGAGGGCGATTTTCTCCTCTTCACTCAAAAACTCCATTGAGTTGAACTCGGCGGGATTTCTGGCCACCGCCGCCGCCTTCCCAAAAAGACTAGGATCCATATTATATCTCAAAGCGTAGTTACGGCCCATTTGCATGGCCTGTTTCTCCAGGTACTGTGATAAGATATTGCCGTGTTCTCCTTCACGGTCATCCAGCGCACGGAGAAGCGAGTGGCTGTCGCTTTCATGTTTCATCGACCCCGACAGCGGCGAGTCGATACTGTGTGAAATAACCGGTTTCTCCAACATTTTCTGGGGTTATTCTCTTTCAAAAGAAGTAAGTCACCTGTATAGTTTAGTTGAGCGGGAAGTGTCAAACGTCTTGGGACAGGAAATGAGGGGAGATTAGGGCTCGCGACAATAACCAAATAAATACAAAATAGAATATACCAATAATGGAGAAGGGAAAGAAATAAGATTGGAAAATAAAAAAAAAAATCTAGTCTCGGGTAACCAACGACATATCTGCTCATTTATATTGCTCCTAGGGAAACTAGTGTTGGTCAATGGCTGCGTCCCACTTAGGAGACATGCGTCATTTGCAGCTATGATTTTTCTCCACCATTCTATTTCCGTCACCCCCATATGCACGAGTGTTTTACTTTCATTCACAAGGCAGAAAACAAACATAATCCTAGCGACAAAAAAGCTTAATTGGAGCTCTGATAATTATGAGCCCGGTCCACATTGGCCACGAAATGTGATGTTTATTAGTTTACCCTGCACATAAACCATGTTTTTTCTGCATGTAAGGTGGGGGTGCGCACACCCAGCAGAATTGTGGGGAAATAAGCCGAGAATTTCTCCGGCAGATGGAATCGGGTTTGTTCTCATCTCAAACTTTGTGACACAAGGCATGTGGCTGAACTGAGAATTATGATATTTTACGAGAATTTTTTTCAGAAGCCTCATGTTTGTGAATTCGATGTTGGATATTTTGAGAAGAAAAAATACTTGGGTTAAGCGGCCCAATTGCGCCTAGCGCACGAAATTTACTTGCCATTCGTTAGAGCTGCATATAGATTCCGCTCTCTTCTTGCTTCACGCAGGGCACATGATCCTGCGCTGGATTTCAGAAGTGGGGGTTGGACTGCATACAACTGATGCTTCGTCTGTTCAGCAAACCACGCGAGTTTTGCGTGACGCACGAAAACCATCAGTTTAAACATAGATTTGCTCTTTTGATTGTAGGTGATCTGTATCAAAAATGATTTCTTTGAGTATCAGTAATGATGGGTAATGCCGGGTAATGCCGGGTAATGCCGGGTAAAGCCGAGTAGATAATGACTGGCTTCAGAAAAACTACTGGTGACTCAGTGGTGAACTCTGATTTCGACGGGACTTTTATCGCAGCTTTATTCTCTCATAATATTGTTGCGCTTCGCATCGCCTACTTGTATTTCCTCTAGTGATCGAGGCCAATTTTGGACAATTTCTTTGAATTTTGAATGATTTTTTCGGACTCTTAGAGTTTCATGGACTGTGCCTCTTTCCCATGCCGGAAAGTTATGGGCTTTATTGTGTCTCCATACATGAATCTATTGTCAGGAACCTCTATTATATGGCAAGCGGCCTTACTCAGCCTATGTGAGTCAGGCGTAAGCCTCTCACTTTCATAACGATTCAAAAATATTCTGTCTGGCCGTCCAATTTGTGCTACCTTTAATTTTCTCTATATTTGCATAATTGCAAAATTGGTGTAATCTGAAAGTGTTGCCTCACTTAGCCGTGCGACCTGACGAATATTGTAAGGGAGATTTCAAGATTGTCAGTATCACTGAAATTGGTGGATCACATCAATTATTTGATTTCATTGTTCAGGTAAAATATGGTAGGTGATTCTACTTTTGGAGACATCTTGTGTTTCAGTCAAAAAGACAACGACGTATTTTCGAACACAGTCTATTCAAAGTCTCATAACATAACTCGACCAAATAAGGAGACGTCCAATCGAAGTTTACGACACTCACGTGATGACTGAAATCAAAATGAAAAGGTGAGAGTTTCATGATGCTTTCGTAATTAAATAATGACGGAGCTTTAGGGCTACTTTATTCATAGTTGGGAATTTCGCATAAATTATATTGACAGACTCTCGAGATTCAACAGGGAGTATCAAAATGTGCCAGGAAGAATCTTGACTCAGAGTTGCTGCGCTGCGCCAATGAAAACATGTGTATTTGCAAAAAAGCGAAACGAACTTTCTCATGTTGAAGGTGGCAAACTTTCAATTATGGCTTAGGCATTCACACTTTCCCTGATTTGGTCTACCACGCTCAAAATCAAATGTTTCGATCAACTCTTGTGGTCCACTCAAAGTAGTAGACGCTAGTAAAACCCTTGCCTGCCTTGTAAACTCCCTATATTATATTGAACAAAAAAACGCTGAGACTAGCAGCATCTAACGCAAAATATCTCTCAAAAAACCACCGAGCTTGGTGGCTCCGTCCTCCAAAGCATCCTTCAATACATCCAAGTCCTGGTTAGCATTACCACTGAATCTCGAAGCAAAATCACGTGCGGCAGACTCTATATCCGCCAAGCCAAGACCCTCGCCCGTTCTACTAGCACCTGGGCGTGCTTGCTGCGTCTCGTCCTCGCCAAAATACGAGCTTGACGAGATTGACTGAGCTCCGTTAAAAGCCAGGAGCTTTTGGCGAGCCTCGGCCTTTGCACCCTCGTCAAATTGAGGGCCCCTTCCGAAAAACTCGTCGGATGAAATACCTTTCTGGGTTCCATACTTATTAGCAACATCGCCAGTGTACTTGACGTCCTTATATTTTTTGGTGTTAGCCAGCTCCACCTTGTTTTCACCTTGTACCATGCCAAATCCCAATCTCTGAAGCTTTACAGTTGTGTCGTGCATTGATGCGGCAGGTGTGGGTGTTGAATCAAACCCGGAGGAGTCGTTCGATGCCGAAGTGGTGCCCAAGGCCAAGGAAGACGATTTTGTGGACTGCGCTGGTTTGCTGGGCGAGGCGGCGCCGTTATTCTGTGGATTGTAGCCCAATCTCTTGGCCTCCTCGGCCTCCTGTTTGGCTTTCTTCTCGATCTCGTCGAAATCGATCTCCTCGCTCGCCTTATTGACTCTTCTGGCACGAGTAGTTTTTGGCGCATTACCCTTGGATGATAAGATGGAAGATTTAGCTGCAGAGGCAGATGCACGGGACGTTCTCACGGCGGCGGAGCGGGGCGCCATTGGCTTTTTTACGGCGGGCAACGCGTCATCCGAGAGGCCTGGGGTCGAAGGTCTGGAGCCCAAAGGCGAGGGCGACGAGTTGACGGGTTTCGTCCAGTTGGAGAAGAAATCATCCTGGGACGCGCCGTTGGACGAGCTGCCCACCAACGACATCGAGTCCAGGTCATCTTCTAGGGTGACCACGTCCGGATGTTTGAGCGCGTCCTGTTGTGCGGTTTTCTTCAACTTCTCTTTGTATTTCTTGGCCACAGGACTGGTGTATTTGGCGTTGGGATCGGCCTTTCCAGTGAGATACTGCGACCCGCCGTTTTTCTTATAAAAATCAGCTGCCACCGCGTTACCGCCAAACTTGAAGTGGCGCAACTGGATCCGCTGCCACTGGTCCAAGTTCAGCGACTTGACGAACGTGATGTGTACACCCAAATTACGGTGCACGGCGGAACATTCAAGACAGAGCAAGATACCAAAGGGAATCGACGTCCATGTCGGGTTTTTGTTAGGACAGTCAAAACACGTCTGGTTTGCGGGGTTCTGCTTCAAGCGTGCAAAGACCGCCTCGACCTCGTCTTTGCTGGCAAATCCGTCCGACATTCTACCTGTTAAGTCGGGCTCTATAGGGGGTTTTGGAAGTGGTGGTTGCGTGAATAGGCGCTGTCTCAGGCCAGGTGGTTTTTTCGGTGTCAGTTACGTGTTGTTAGGGTGTTGCGCGCGGTGCACGGGTGCGCAGGTATCAGTGTCCACTATTTCTGGGAATCGCCGACCAGATGATAAACATATGAGTGTTTCAGTATTTTGGAGGTATTCCAGATTCAAAGATTGGTGATACTTATTTTGAAGCAATGCGACAGCACCTTATCACAAACGTTGACCGAGATAATTCTTGGTAACTACCTACAGAAACGCAATACCTGTATATAAACCTGCATATAAAGCCGAGCCTCCAAATCATCCCGTCAGATTGTTCGCGTTACGATTCTTATACTATTGACTCTGTGGTTTTGATTTCTTTCAATGTGTATTAATCTGCAATAACCTCGACTTGTTTCAAGGAGCAGACTAGTTACCATTTAGAAACTCCTTTTTTCATTATATCTCTTCTTGTGGTGAATCCTAGGTACTCGCGTGAAAGTGCTCCAATTAATGCAGGTACGTTCCACAGTGCGGGTACCATACCGATCACCTTAAAATCAGCTACCGACCGTACTCTCCGAGGCAAGACAGTTAGAATTAAGCATGGTTAAGAAAAAGTCTAGATTTTTATAGGCAACAGATACACAAAATGGAAACATGGCAGTAAACCCCCGCTGGTTAAATACACTTTTTGCACGCATGTTTGAGCCATGTTGCGAGGGATCGACGCAGACGAACATTTTACGTAAATTGAGCAATAATCTTCTGAGTTTGTTTCGAGCGAATCAAAGTTATGTATCTCGGAGTTCCTAGTAAACATATCATATTTTATGATTCCAATGCATCTTATAAACATCTGGACAAAAAACTCGCTCCAAATGGGAAATGAGACATTTATCTTTTACGAGAGTTGTTCTAGTACATATGATTAAGGAAAATGGTCCAATATGGGCTCGATATATCCTTCCAAGCCTAATACCAGATGTATGGGATGTCTATACGAGCCTCTCAGATTAAGGTTATAGTATGATCCTACCTGTCGAGGTGCAGCCCAGTTATTAACTGTCTATGATTAGAGAGCCTGACAGGCCCACGTGATGCAGGCCATAGGCCTGCGGGACTAGGTTTGCCACCTAACATGAATTCGGACTAAATTGGATCAAAAAGGATGGAATGAGCAAAAAGGATATTGCTTATATGGAACAAAGTTGCCGCCCCATGGCTTAATGAGAGCAAACTTCGAAAAGATTTTCTCTCGTCACGTCAATTTTGAAAGATAAAATCTCTATTCTGTCAAGCTAGAATTTTTCGCCCAATACTTTGAGCCAAGTCGCGGGGGTCCGATTAAATGGGCATTCAACTAGCGGGGTCTCATAGTAGCAGGCGTTACAGTTAAACCTCGTTATAATCCACCTCAGTGTTGGCAAAACCCCCGAACCTTGCAAAGTTTTGGAGTTTTGTACGAAAAAAATCATTAGTATACAGATATCGAGGAAACCTCGAACCTCGCGTAGTCTCAGAAAACCCTCCTTGTTACGGGGGTGTCATCATACGCAAAAAGGACCAAGACCTCACCGGAATGCTTGAGTTGACCCATGTGAATGAGCAAGAAGCAAGAATGTCTCGATAATTCCAAATTTGTACCCTGTGTTGATAAGATTGTTAGATTCGCGGTTTACGCTGATACAGGCAATCGAGATTTGACGAGGTTCAGGCCCACGTATTTTGGACCCGACATCCTCGAAGTCAAATATCTAACTATGTGTCATAAATCCTCTTGTAATTTCGGTGAAAAAAGAGAAAAGCTTTCTCATTCTTGTCTTGACAGAAAAACACCCTCGCACTCGCAGCTCCAAGTCTCCGAAAGTGTCTGGGAGGACACGCATAAGCTGATCAGAAACCTAGCGCTCGAGCCCCAAATACCAATAGGTAATCTGATAGCTTTGAAACTGATTGGGCTGGGGGTTCACACCCGTACACCAGCTTGGGCCAGGAAAATTAGGTACCGGGCGAAAAGCATTTAAAACTGACAGATATTAGATTGTTCTTGGATCAATCAGCTAAAATGATGATTTCAAGTAAAGCTATACCTTTACTTTTAATACTCTGGGAATTTGTGTCAAGAAAGGAGAGTGAACATTCAGTGCTGAAATACCCCGATAACTGCATCCCCCGCTAAGTGCATGAAGATCGCATGGAATATTTAACTAATTGAGCGGGGGGTTCACACCCGTACACCAGCTTGGGCCAGGAAAATTAGGTACCGGGCGAAAAGCATTTTAAACTGACAGATATCAGATTATTCTTGGATCAATCAGCTAAGGTTATGGTCACGTGTCAAGCAATTTCTTTAATTCAAGTACTCTGGGCATTTGTGCCAAGTAACGAGAGTGAACTTTCAGTGCTGCAATACCCCGATAACTGCATCCCCCGATAAGTGCATGAAGATCGCAGGGAACATTTCAGTGCCTTTCGAAGTTTACGCTGATAAACTTACACAGTCAATCCTCGTTATAGTCCATCTTGACGCTCGCCAAAACCTCGAGCCTCATAAAGTTTCCTGATTTTGTACAAAAAAATTTTCTGGGTATACAGACATCGAGGGAACCTCCAACCTCGTGTAGTCTCAGAAAATTCTCCTTGTATGTGGGAGTCATCGATCGCAAAAGAGACCAAGAACTCACTATAGTCTCGAGCCGTGTAAATACTTAAGAAGCAAGAATATTTTGATAACTCCAAATTTGTACCCTATCGCATCTTAGGTAAATTAGCCTGGCGTTCTTAGGGCACCTTTGTGTGCGATTTTCTCGGGCTAGGTGTAAATGGGTGCAAAAGAATCTCGCTAATTGTTTGCTACGGAAACCATCAAAAAAAAACAAAGACTAATCAAATGTGTTGTTTAGAAATTACCGCCCGTCTCAAATAGTTGAAACGTCAATGAACTCTAACACTCGAAAACTTGGCTGTAATTATTCTGCGACGCATTCTGATCTCTTCATGAAAGCAGCCATTAGAACAAGGTATTTTTCGATCCTTCAAATGCGGCAGCAGCAACGGATAATGGCTAATGTACCTTAATGCTGTGAGTTTAAGGTTGAATTAAAAACTTAATTGGTTCAAGATGTCTTTCTGAGTACTTCTGCGTGGGAAGAAGTATTCGAGAAGTGTATTACCAAATGTAGTAAACACACGGGTTTCATGGTGGGATCATTCTCCTCCTCGAGTGGTATTTTAACTTCCAAACAGCGTAGATTATCTGAGTATGATAGTACTATAAAGTCTGATTTATTGTTTGCGAGTCTGCGAATGGAAATTACGAAGGACTTTTGGTATCTCAGAAGAAGGCGAGCTCTTCAAAGATTTTGAGTCTCGGATATAGCCAATAATCAAAGAACTTTCACAAGGTCCTGGGGGTTCTGCATCATCTTCACAATTAGAAATCACTACTATGGGAGAAATCCTGATCTGAAGGAAGAAGTTGCAGATCTTAGCCAATTGATTCATCAAATCCACAGAAAAAATGAGAGTTCTAGATCCTATGGCGTTTGAAGATTACCATTTTCACATCGGGGATAAGATGCCCGGAGTTACAAAGGGTCATAAGAATTTCAATAAGAGGCAATCTCAGATCAATCAACTTTCCGAAGGCGTTCTTATGGAGAAGAACTGATTCCTGCAATAGACAAGGTAATTTAGTCCATGAAAGAGCTTCATACAAGCCATGAAAGAAGTAAACTATAATAATGAAGACATCACCATGTGAAACAAATGATGCTAAAATCTCATTCGCAAAAGTCACAATCCATTATAAAGATTCCTTTTCTTAACTAAATACAAATTAGCTCGGAATACAAGCCATTCCTTAAATGTAACTGTAAGCACTGACCAAACGAGGGAAATTTTGATTTAGATGTACACGACTGCATATAGCGAGAAACACCCTCGAACCTCGCTCAGTTTCGAAGTCGGAAAATACAAAAATAACCGGACTATAACGAGGTTTGACTGTAGTATGATCCTACTTGCCAAGGTGCAGCCCAGTTATTAACTGTCTATGATTAGAGAGCCTGACAGGCCCACGTGATGCAGGCCATAGGCCTGCGGGACTAGGTTTGCCACCTAACATGAATTCGGACTAAATTGGATCAAAAAGGATGGAATGAGCAAAAAGGATATTGCTTATATGGAACAAAGTTGCCGCCCCATGGCTTAATGAGAGCAAACTTCGAAAAGATTTTCTCTCGTCACGTCAATTTTGAAAGATAAAATCTCTATTCTGTCAAGCTAGAATTTTTCGCCCAATACTTTGAGCCAAGTCGCGGGGGTCCGATTAAATGGGCATTCAACTAGCGGGGTCTCATAGTAGCAGGCGTTATGTGGCCCCATTTTCACCAATAAGGACCAATAAAGACGACAGCCGCTTTATGTTTGCAACAATCTTGATTTTCAAGCCTCAAATTTGCCCCCTTATGATTAACCGTATGAGGTATTACCAAGCAGTTTGCGAAAATGCAACACTCACTTTAGTCAGGGGTTGAGAAACAAAAGGCCAAGTCTTGCTTGTACATTACGTTAGCCAATTTTTGTAGAGCATTTGCTATCACATCACGATATCGCCGATAAATAAATGGTACTAAGTAACTTTAAGCCAACCTTAGTGGTACGACGCTATAAACTAATTACGTATTCCACATGTGCTTATTTTAGCTTAAATTTCCAGGCAAAACTCTCAGGTCGAGACCTCATCGATTATGAGATGTCGAGCCTCTTTAAGTGCCTTTGAAGAACATGACACAAATTGCATGAACTCCAATATTATTTCGACCATCTTTGACGCGAAATGAATGCTCTAAGAATATGAAGTTGGTCGAAGGTTTCTCATGAAGAATTTACATAACTAATTAGAATGATTATAGAACGAGAGGAGTCCATATTATATTTACTCAGCGGAAAGAGTACAGGTACCAGGGGCACGTGGGATAATTTCTTGTTTTACTGAGCTTTGAATTGCTTCTCTCAGAATACATAATAAGGAATCAATATTAGCGAACCCGGCTATGGAGTCACATAAAGCATGTTCCTGAGGCAGGCGGTTTGCAAAACACTTTCTTGATATCTCTCTATGAATTATCTGTATTGAGACCCTCGTTTTCTTTCTATTCCACTCCAATTTCCTTAGTCTCACTTTTCAAGCTAACACAACTTGCGTGGCCTTGAGCTTTTTTCGTTCGTCTCTGGCAGAAAGGCGCCATGCAATGATTGTCATAATGAACCCAAAGGCACAGAGGCAAGCTGTATACACAAATCCAATATGATACCGAGGCTGGTCACTGGTGTTCCATGTGAATATAGGAACCCAAGCACCAGTGACATACGCCAAGGTATTAGTAGTCACCACCAAGAAGTTTCTCTTCATATCGTCTTCGAAGGATAACCGGTTTACCCAAGCGAAAATGAATGGCTGTCCAAAAGAAGTTGGGATTCCCACAAGCCAGAAACTGATCCAGTGAAGCCATCTCGGAATATCGTAGACCGCCAAAAGGATGCATCCAAGCATCACGGGAATAAAAAAGCCCATGATGTAGAAATGGTTCAACCTACCTCCGAGATAATTATGGGAATATGCCAAGGCCAATGTCACTACAATAGCAGATGCAGTATAATACGACGGGTAAACATTATACTGGTCTGCACTAAGCTTCAATGCCTTCTTCATCCATGTAGTGAAGGTAGGCTGGGACCATGCACTGCAAGAATTATTGTATGCCAAGAAGAGGAAGGGAAACACATATACATGCCAGGTATTGAAAAAAGACTTGATTTTCTTCCACGTATATCTTTCACGCGTATTCAACTGAGCTCCGATCAACCTTCTTCTTTCCAATCCCACAAGCCGGTCTTGTTCATCAAAGTAGAATGCGTCAGTTGTGCTAGGCGTGTTTGGGTCCACAAGCATTGTATAAAGACCAATAGGCAACGAGATCACAGCATCAAAAACAAAAAGCCACTTGAATGGAGGCATGGACGAATGTTTGAAGCGCTTTAAAAGTGCAAGTTGCAAAGGCCCTGAAATAAGCGAGGCCGCATTTCCAGCCACAGCAAAATAGGCGCCTCTACTGGAAATCTCGGCAGCAGAGTAGTTACTTCCAAGTAAGTACTCCATACCAGGAAAATAGCCCGACTCAAAAAGGCCAAGGAAGAATCTAACCGCATATAACGAGGGGAGGTTCTTGCATGTAATTGTCAATACAGTAAGAAGTGCCCACATAATCTCGAGGCCGCCCAAGTAATATCGTGCAGATATACGATGAAGAATTAAGTTTGAAGGAATCTGTCCAACAATGTAACCAACAGTCCAAAGAGTTACCACGTAATTGTACTGGTTCTTATTCATTCCGTAGTACTCGCTCATCCCGTTTACATAGGCGGTGGCTATGTTTGATTGGTTAAGGTTCTTGATAAAGTATCCAAACATCGAGGACGATAGGAGAAAACCATCGAGTTTCATCAAGTATCGCTGTTCTTTGGGGTGTTTGCCTGTGCCGTCCCATAAAAACTTCTTGATCTTGAACCAAGGAGACTTTTCTCTTGCTTCCAAATCCTCCGGAGTGATTTTCAACGACAAGTCAATATACGCTTCTTCTGAAATCGCCGTGTTTGTGA
Source organism: Metschnikowia gelsemii (assembly GCA_030561745.1). Classification (NCBI taxonomy): domain Eukaryota; kingdom Fungi; phylum Ascomycota; class Pichiomycetes; order Serinales; family Metschnikowiaceae; genus Metschnikowia; species Metschnikowia gelsemii. The sequence continues at coordinate 25,869 of JAKTYA010000267.1, forward strand.
CAGTGACACCGTTGGATTTAGATACCTTATCTAAGGAAGAAGCTTCGTCAGATCCCTCGCCCTCAGTATACTCCACAGAGGAGTTGACCGCTTTTCTGGTCTCGGCTATTTCCTTGCCCAAGATCTGCTTTTTGACCTCTGCCAAAAACCCATGGTCTCCAATGGTTCTTCAAAGCTATAAGAGATAGACTGGATGAAAAGAAAGCGAGATGAATGACCTCAAACAAGGAACTGGTCCCTGTTATATATACTTCACGTACCCGCGCTCAACCAACTGACACATCTCGTAAATCAGAACTGTGCCGCAACATTCCGCCCTACTGAATGCAAACTTAGTATTAGATGATGCAATTAAGGTTAGAGCCATGTGCTAATATGCCACTAGTGTGACAAATACTGTGGTTCACCTTTCATCCTTGTTGAGGTCTTTTTTGGTGTGGCTGCAAAAGTTCCGCACCCCGTCATACACAGGACCAGACCCGAGGAGCAAGGCCGAGAAAATTAGTTGGGTGTCCCTTTTTCTGTCAGCCCTGCATTCATTTTTTCTTTGCTTTTCTCTATTGACATTCTTGGCATTTTCCCAAATTCAGCTTTCTTCAATACCTGAAAATAACAAAATGTAAGTGGTTCGAATTTGTTTGGCTTTTCTATCTTTCTCGTGGTGTCTCTTTTTACATCACCTAAAGGGCTTCATGTGCTCGCCCACACGACACGATTTCGCAATCTGTGGAGTTCTTTGCACCAGCCCCGTGCCTTTTGCCCGGATCCTTGAATCCAGTGTTGCGCGTTGTCGTAATTTTGCGTAAATCGTAATGAAAATTACGCGTTTACGCTAAGGATTTACGATTACGACGACCCCCATTTTCGTAAATCGTAATTTATCGTAATACATTTTACTTTGACGTTTTTTACGTCTTTTACGTTTATTTTTACGCTTTTTTTCACGCCTTTTTACGTTCTTTATTAAGTGTTTTTACGTTATTCACGGATTTTCTAAGGTCTTCCTTCAGTGAGGTACTCGTTGACCAGTGCTGCACATCTTGTTCAGATATTGGGTTGAAGCCCAAGCAGAACCACCTGACATGCACGAATTCACGGCCGTAAATTTCGTGATACTCGAATGCTCATCGCTCGTTCATTGAAAGCAAAAAAACAAGAACGCGCCTCATTCACGCTGTCTTCTCCAAAGCCCAATTACACAATTCTGCGTGCTCCATTACGATGACAGATATCTCTTCGGAAGAGTCCAGTTCACAGGCTGATTTTGATTTCATTAGATTGGAACAGCTGAGTTCGCCTGCTTTCAAATTAGGTCTATTCTAACGACAAGTCTTGGAGACTGAACCTGACCAAGGTCGGCTTGTCTCGCTTACGTGTAACGTAATTTTGGCGTAAAACGCGCGTAACGCGCAACACTGGTCCCGTGCCTTTTGCCCGGATCCTTGAATCTTTGTCCGAAAATAATGAATGCGCACCTGCACGTGATTAAACGTCCCCCTATATTTCCTATTACGGAAGGAGCCAAGTGTGCATACTACGGAAGGAGCACACGTGACTTCCTTACCCCCCCACCTCCATTCTGCTGGGATCTCCACCTCCTTATATATCCGTCAGTGTTGTGCAAAAGTAGTAAATCGCGAACATGAAATTCATGCATAGTAACATAATATCAAAATATATTGCATATTATAGCCATGATTATTATATTGTGCACGTGCGCGAATCGCTATTT
>JAKTYA010000268.1:0-27315 GCA_030561745.1 Metschnikowia gelsemii
TCCAATCCAGAGAGACAGGAGCAAATACTTCACCTTTGGAAGCCGATTGATCTTAAGTATTTTGTCGAGTTATGTTTCAATGGTGTCAAAACCACGCCGAAAGAAAACGTATCGCTCAATTGTATCCTCATTGCTGAAAACTGGGCGTTGCCATTTTCGAAATGGCTTAACACGAAGTTCTCACTAAAAGTTAGTGGGGACAAAACACATTACATAAAAGAGATCGGTTCCGGAGACCTATCAGTTGCCTTCCGAAGTCTTCCGAAGATGAATTTTTTGAACAAAAAGATATTTCAAAGCACATCTTTTTTAGTTTATGAATGTGGGTACCTTGACGACAAACAAGTTGCAGAACACGGGAAATTAAAGGGAAAGCTTACTCGTGATGGCAATATATTAAAGAAGATAGCTCAAATCTGCGACCGCTTCAGCTACTACAAGGTACAGATTCTTCTTGTATTGTGGGATATTTCAAATGATCAAATGCCTATGAAGAATCGGCTCGAGTTGTTAAAAGTGAGCGAGATTATCAACGCTGAGAATTGTGTTCAAGACATCAAAGTGTGCGACATGTCGTCTGTTTCGGCGAAGACCACAGACGAATTGGAGGATACTCTTTTGAAATTGGGAGTTGACTTCACGGGTCTGCTTTCCAAACGCGGAATCGCTAAACGGGCCGAGTTGCAGGCAATAAAGAGATCAGTGGCTCCCATAGAAAAGTATGCAGATCCAACTACAGCGGAGACGGATTCTGTCGCTGCTACACTTAAAGCCAAGGAAGACGAGGTCTTACGGAAAGCGAGAGAGTTACAGAAACGGAAATATTTAGCCGCACATGCAACGGCAAACAGAAGCGGCGACTTGTCCAATGTTTCTGGCACGTGGCGCACGCCAAATGGTAGTTTTGCCAACCACACGTTGATGAACTACAACCATACTTTTTTGGGCAACAATACGATGTTTCATGCACGCGACGCGTCGGAGTCGTTGGCCAACGCCAGTGTTCTTGAGGAAAGTACGCCAATGGGTTCTCCCGGTATACGACTGCGGGCTCAAAGCATTCTGGGACAATTGGCAAACGGTGGTACTAACGCGATGATCAAACCCCCATTACCCTTGCCGAAGAAGGTACAAGAATTACGTGACATTACTGCATCAATCAAAGCTCGGTACAAACCGTCATGAAAAACTTAATTTCACAAAGTTGAGGAATTTAGGGCAAAGGCAATACAGTAATTGATGTAAACAAACACAATGATGCTTACAAATTCGAAGTCGAACTCAATGTCTTCTTGATACCTTGATGTTGAAATATTTCTGATCGTGCGAACCGAAACAGGAACATGGGATGGACGATTGAGGTCACATGATGCGCACTCCCGCTGGCTCTGAAGCTTCGCAGCTAACAAAGGGTGGAACACACGTGAATTTAAAGTTTCCAAACGCTATTGTCATGAGCAAAACATTCGCATGTCCGCGCCCCATTCCAACATTGCCTTTATTTTCCAAATGATCGTTTTTATTCAAATTCCTCAGAGTCGCTGGTTGCTGCGACTGGCGAGCCGGCCTGCATAAACGCCGCGCAACTCCTGGGTCCAATCTGAGTCCAGTCTCCCGCGCTTCAAAAACGTGTGCTTTCCGAAACGTGAACTGGTTCGCCCCACACAAACTCATCGACATTTCCTTAAAAATACCCTACAGAAACCACAAAAATAGACGCTATGGACTTGATCAAGGAGTTTTCGAAAAATATCAACTTATATGAAGTCAAGGCCCATATCCGGAAAGCGCAGAATGGTATGTGACTATCGATCAGAAAACCGCTTATTACCTTAGGCGTATATAGAAGGTTTCAACAACTTCCACGGTTACTCAGCGTACCGAAAGCAAACCAATCAGCCAGGCACGAGGAAATATCCAGGTTCGTAAATTATTTCAGGCATTGGAAACACAAAAAATTCCGAAGACCCCGAATCCAAGCAAACCAGGACCTTCGGCGTCGGAATTAATAAGTCGTTTTTCGTTTCTGCCGGTGTACGTTCGCCAAATGCCGGGTTCATCTTTTCTACCAAGATAAGCGCCACAAAACAATAATCTCGATCAGTGACGTACGCTTTCAACCTGACGTGATCTGTGTCCAGTTACTCCTCTGTGCTCTTCTCCAACCCAATTTATAGACCGAACCACCATTATTTTGTCGACTTCTGCCTCAATCGTTTCTACTAAGTAACCTCATGATTAACCGATCAAACATACTAACATATTTAGTTGCTCTCAACTTATCCGAAATGGAAACCAAAGTCCGTGAGGCCACCAATAATGAGCCTTGGGGCGCCAAGACATCGCTCATGGCCCAAATAGCTGCCGGTACTTACAACTATAGGGAGCGGGAGGAAATCCTCAGTTTCATCTTCAGGAGATTCACGGAGAAGGCAGCCAACGAATGGCGCCAAATCTACAAGTCTTTGCAATTAGTGGAATACCTTGTGAAGAACGGCCTGGAACGGATCATCGACGACATTCGAGCCAACATTTCTCTCATTCAGATGTTAAAGTCGTTCCATTACATAGACTCCAAAGGACGCGATCAGGGAATCAATGTACGTAACAGGTCCAAGAACCTTATTGCGTTATTGAACGACGATGCATTGATCCGTCTGGAGCGTAAAAAAGCAAGGGCAAACTCGAAGAAGTTTGGCGGCGTCTCTTCGGCTGCGTACGGCGGTGCATCGTCGGTTGCTGTTGCCGATGGTTTTGGTGGCGACGACGACTTCACAAACCGTGTTTATGGCGATGGCGGTGTCTTTGGTGCTCGCTACGATGACCCTGCGGCGGCATACACCAACGGCTCCACTGGCGGCGACACAAACTTCGAGGAATACGACGTCGAAGGCATCAGTGGTGCATCGAACTCTACACGTGCCTCCAAGCCTACCACGGGTTCCTCAAGAGTACACGCGACCTCTTCGCTGCCTTCGAAAAGCAAGCCCCAGCCTCAAGCACCACAACAAGACTTGTTGGGTGACTTGGTCGATTTTGGGGGTACTGCCTCTGCAAATGGAAACACTGCTGCTTATGCATCTTCTGTAACTGGTGACGACTCTTTTGACGACGATTTTGACGACTTCCAGAGTGCTCCTTCTCTGTCTGCGACGGAATCTGCCACCGCGGGAATCACAAACAATCTCTCCAACCTATACGTCTCCCAGTCTTCGGCCACCTCCCAGTTCGGGCACACACAAGCAGCCCAAACGCAAGCTACACCAAATTACAACATTGGAAAGGCCAGCAGCGGCGCCCACTCTGCTGGACCAGCCAAGCCCTCGAACGATGCATTTTCCTCGTTGTTCTCTAGTGCTAAAACCAAGACAAGCTCGGCGCCAAAGACTAAGCCAGCAGGACCGACACCAATCACAGCATCTTATGCTCCTCAAAAGGATGACTTTCTGTTTGACGGGTTCTCCACTCCTAGCAACGGAGCCACCCAAAGCTCCTCTGCAACTAAGCCGCAGCATAACTCGAGCTCCAATAATGGGGAGGTCGACTTGTTGAGCTTTTAAATTCTAGGATTGGGACTTTGGCGCTAGGTTGGAAGACTCTTTTTGCCATTGTTATGTCGCTCAATATTCCATTGTCTATGAAATCAGCAAACAGATCTACAGGTAGAAGCAATCATAATTGGATGACCCTCAATAATGAGAAACAGCGATCTGGGCTTTTCACTGGAGTTTGGAAGTGGCAGAAGATTTATGAAATAGAAAAGCTGAGACAGTGCTAATTGAGATGCCGAAAGGGTCAAAGATACAGACACTCGACAGAACTGATGAACAGAAATTCTACGACCAAAAATTCTAAAGGAACGTCGAAATGAGAATTCATGATGTGACTAACTTGATTTTATGAAACCAAAATTAGTTTTGTCGTGCGGTTGTGTTCTGGGCACTGATCGGATGATTCGGATTTATGGTGGAAACCCGATCGGGGGGACCCACGCTCGTGCGTCGCACTGTATGGACGCTTAGAGAAGCTGCGAGAAAGCAACACCGCGGGTCAGAATCGGTGAGGAAAAAAAACGAGTCATACAGCAGCAACTGGTCCGTAAATTTTTCTTCACTAATCAAGATGTTTAGAAACTCTATCAGATCGCTTTCTAGCACCAACCGAGCCCTCGGGTCGAAGGTTTTTCTTCAAACGTCCATTGGAGGTGCCATGCAAAAGCCAATCAAGTTTGAGTTGTACGACGAGGTGGTGCCAAAGACTGCTGAGAACTTCAGAGCCTTATGCACTGGTGAAAAGGGATTCGGTTACGCCAAGTCGGGATTCCACAGAGTGATTCCTCAATTCATGTTGCAGGGAGGAGACTTTACCAGACATAACGGAACCGGTGGTAAGTCCATCTACGGAGAGAAGTTTGCCGACGAGAACTTCACCAAGCGTCACACGAAGCCTGGATTGTTGTCGATGGCCAATGCCGGGCCAAATACGAATGGATCGCAGTTCTTTATCACGACTATCCCATGTTCATGGTTGGACGGCAAGCACGTGGTGTTTGGGGAGGTTATTGAGGGGATGGACGTCGTGGAGAAGATCGAGGCCATGGGCTCTCAATCTGGTAAGCTAAAGGCTCCTGTGGTTATTGAAGAATGTGGTGAAGTGCAGGAGTAAGTCCCGACATCTTGGAAACAACAGTGATGAATACAAGTCTTTATGCGTTGGTTTATAACAAAATGTAAACAACTGAAAAATCTATGTAAAAGCATTAGCACGCAAAAATTACCTCAGGAACATCTAAAAAATCATACACTAAGCATCAATTGAGATAGACACTCCCATAATGACTACAACTAGGAGCCTGTGAATCGGAGATAATGCATTGTACGAAATGTCGGGGACCTATACACGGAGAATATGTAAGCAGTATGAGATTAGATGCCGATTTTGTCGTTGTGCTCGGGCTTTGGCACCAAGTCCTTGGGCATTTTCTTCTTCAACACCGCCAACTTGTCGTAATCACCCGCCAAAATCCGCGCCACAACCAAGTCGTCTCTGTCTCTAAGCTCGCGCTCAGATTTGCCCTCGTTGGACAAGAAAGCCTTGGCCTTTTCGGTATCGCCGTGGAAATACTCCTCCATGGCTCTCAAACGTAACTCCTTCTGAGCCCATTCGGGACCCTCGTCGGCACGCTTCTTCATTTGCGCCGTGTACTTTGAATAGACGATGTAGGCAAAAACAGGCAAAATAAGGTAGAAATAAGGCAACTCCCACCCCTCTGCCTTCTCTGTTTCGCGCACCACCCGCCATTTTAGCTCGCCCGTGGTTTCGTCCTTATAAGGAATCTTATCCACTACTTTTCCCGCGTCTTTTCCCACAAACTGGAAATTTTGTAAGTCCTGCGAGTTGTCCTTGAACAAGTCTAATTGCTCGCGGGGAATTCCGGGTAAAATGAAGTTCCATTGCGAGTGGTTTCTTTGGTAGTAGAGGTTCTGCAACTCCGCGATCGTCTTGAACTCCGAGTCGGAGGGAACACGCGGGGTTCCGTCGGGATTCGCATAGATTTTTGACACTGAGGGCAACGTATCCAACTTCAGTCTGATTTCCTGCTCAAGAGCGAAGTTGAACTTGCTTGGCTTGTGTTTAAATAAGCCGCTGAAGGGCACGCTGAATGTAAATCTGGGCATGGTCTAATTATGAAACCAGAGTCTTTTTTCGAGCGGAAAAAACGCCAGGATATCAACACACTAGATTTCAGTGAATACACCAAGTAGACTGCCGTTTAAGTGTTGGGTGCACGAGTTATGACCGGAGTTCTTTCACTGGACAAGCCCGTGTAGAGTGTTTTTAACGTCTTTTTCATTGGCTCGCGCGGCTCCTGCATGAATCCCAAGTCGACTCGCACTGCTGGGGCCCCGGCCTTGTCTCGCTGTTGGAGACTCCATACTTCGAGTGTTTCTCATAAGTGTCCACAATTTTTCTGCGTACAGTTGTGAAATACCATTGTTGGTGTCTTTTTTGGAGACGATAATCTCTGCTTTCTTGACTTCCCTTTTTTAAGCGAAACTCAAAGAGTATTTAATTAAATTCGCTTACCCCTACAGTTGTCTGGAAGAATCAACTCCCAACGGTAAATACTGCTCATTCATAATGTGCATTGATTATCAAGAGGTGATTCAAAATGAAATGAGTCTGGGTTTCGGGAAAAAAGCTACGTTTAGGAGCCATAATACTGAGGAATATGCTGAAATTGTATCAATTGGTGGAGTATTAAGGTCAGATGGCTTCTGTTGTGTATGCAGGTTGCCACTGCAAGATCTCTTTCTCGAGGTCTTGCATCGTTTCTCGACATCGTATTTATGTATGCTTCATGTCTGTTCAAGGTAGGATTTATGATGACTTTGGATGTTAATGACAATTGTTCTGCATCTCTTTTTCTAAGCTTTGTGAATTCTGGAAAATCAACGAATTTTCACTCAATTAATTTCCGCTCAAATTAGTCTCATTTCTGGAGCTGCTGGAACTGAATCATTGGCTGCTAAAGAATACTGATGATCATCAATTCGCATTCCAATTGAATCATTTCTAAAGAAAATTGAAGATTCGTCAGCCTTTCACTCTCGTCCAGACAGCTTGTATTTAGCCCAATTTCTTTATATCTCACCTTCAATCCCGGTCTACTTGGATCCAAGACTTAGGTTGAAACCCCACCAGTAAATTTCGGGTCCTTTGTCAAACACCCGTGCATCCGGCTGGTTCAGCATATCTAATAGTCTGACTTTTTCTTTTAGTTTTCATCGTTGATTCTTTGACGTCGGTAAAAATCTTAAGTCATTCTTGTCTGATTATGTTGAAAATGTAGAGGTGTTGTGAAAATCGCCAGGTTAAGCGAAAGTAATTACCTGCGACATAAAGCTGTCAAACAATTACCAACATTTGAAACACCATCTGCTCTACACCGTCAGATACAACATTAACATTGAATTAACATTGAATTAACATTGAATTAACATTGAGAGCCAAACGCATCTACTTTGAATGCGGATTCCGGAACCCCTAAGGCACGCTTCAGGCTCTTTCAATACCCAGGGGTCGTATACTCACTGGCTCTGCCAATAATGCATCACCGGCCTCGATAATTTCACTACTTACGACAGTCAATTCCTAAGGATGATTCGACGACGAGTGAGACTTCAAAGTCCAAAGACCCCATCGTTGTCAACCACGAAAACTGTGAACGGTGGGGTTCGCAAAAGTGAAATCACGATGAAAGTTTTTTCGAGCTACTTATCAAACAAAACAAATAGTAAATAGCTACTGGTAAGCAATTGAGCAGAAAATGCTCATTATTGCGCTGGTCACGTGGCCGGACCAAGTGAGAGCCAAATGAATCAATCCATCAGATTGATCTCTGATGTGTAGAAACTCAGGGAAAGGGCTTTGGCTCCTAGCAAACCTTTTGTGGGAAACGGCTTTTTCCTCTTACGCTGAATTTGACGTAAATCTCTCGAGCAACACTCTTTCTGAATCTACAAGCCTCTGTGAGATCTTTTCCAAAGTCTTGCCGATTCCGCCGTCTTCCAATAACTTTGATGGGCCGTTGAAACCAAGCTTTTTCAAAATATTCAAGCGTTGGTGAAGACTATGAATCTTGGTTAACGTGGCGTAGTCATCGGCTTTCTGGTGAAGAGTTGCGTGAGCAACTTGACGTGCGCCTTTAGCAATTTCGAGGAGGGTATTGCTATAAGTCTTCTCTAAAATTGGCAAGCAATGCACGGCGAAAACTGACTGTTCACCACAAATTCGTTTAGCTTTTTTTTCCATTGGGCTTATTATCTCAGTGATTTTCTCGAAGGAAGAAACCACATCTTGAAATTTGTCGTCGTCGAGTTCGGTTTCACGAACGTGATTCCACACTTCGTATACGGCTGCGAAAATTGGAGCGAAACAGTCGAGGTCCAAACTCCCATTCACCTCACAGCTGGCCAAAGGTGTTTGCAATTTTGTGAGATAGTCCGTCGCAGCAATCAGGTATTGGACAGGATCGTCTAATCCGGATGGCTTTGGGGGCATATTAGAAACCGCAGCAATATTTTCGTCCACCTCCCTTGTAGCCCATGCCGCATATTCCTTTAAGGCCTTCTGCTCGCCCTCTTTTTCAGCCTGGCACGCAATCCATTCAGGCAGCTCTTCGATAAACGCCGCTTGCAAGGGCGACGTGACCGTCATTCTCGAGAAGTCACACGTATCGGACTCATATATGTATCCTTGACGACGTAAAGAGCTATAGTTTGAGTCGATGTCACGCTTCTCCACATTTGATGGGTTTGGAGTCAGCGGGCCATTGATGGCCATCGACTGTGCTACTGCGAATGTGAGTGCAACAGTAGTGTACTTCATTTTCATGCTGATGAGATTTATAATCAAATTCTTAACGGGGAGTTATTTCGTGTGTTTTATATACAACATTAATTTAGAAGAGCTATGAAAATATACTCGGACCCGGGAATAGACTGGCCTTGCCCACCAAAATCGACGTCAAAATGATTCACAAGTACAATGCTTGAGGCCATGAGAACAATAAAGGCTTAGTAAATATAGCCCCTATATAATTTCCGCATTACTGAATAACTAATGGGTTTTTCGTGGACAATGAATGCGGCACTTGAAATAGTCGGGAATCTCGAGGAAAGTTCAGTTGATTTCAGGTGTAGGTAGCTAGAAAGCCATGTGTCCCCTTGTTAATCGTTCACTGCGCCTGTTTTTGGCTAATTGCATGATTTCAAACGCATGCACTTAGCCGCTTTTTATTGTGGGCAGATTGCTGTTTCAAGCACTAGGCAACTCGCAATGCGAAGCGGGCCTAAAGGGAAGGTCACTTCTAGTCATGTTTGTGATATATAAAGATGTTCAAGTTTTACGAGGCTCTTAGTATTTAGTCTCTGGCAACTATGTATTGATCACAGATCTTCTAGTGTACCGGTCTGGGTTTCCTACTACAAGGGTGGAAAACCAACGATTATACATACGAAGATCGCGATGTCTGTACCAGTGCAGCCTAACCAGCGTAAACAGGGTAAGACAATAAGGTTCCTCAATGCATGGCAATGCCATGACTTACCTTAATTGGAAACCTCAACAGTTTTGATTTCATTTGTAAAACAGTCCGAATCATGTTTCGACGTAAACACCTGTCCATTGATAAGGATCGTTGCTTCAATCCGGCTGCTTACCAAGCCTCCACAATTTACGAGATGTCGGGCAAAGTGCAAGAAGGCTTACAGAAACAACTACTGCTTTTCAGCTTTTTCAGCGATAGCTGGGTAGATTTTTTGGCATCCAAACTATTTTTGGGCCTTTGTCTGACGTATATGCATGAAAATTCCGTCCGACAAAGCAATCGCCAATGGAGTAGCAGTTCGAAGCATTGTTGCGAAATTTCGTGCAATTCGGCGTCTTATTAGCAAAGCATGAGTGAAGGCGAATGAAGAAAAGTTTGGGAATAAACTCAATCATTGTCCACACATGTCTTACGGGGGTTTACGTTAATTTAGGGCCGCGCATCCGTATGACCAAGTGGGATAATTTACAATGCAATGTGTACTGTAAGCTCCGACTTTAGAGATGAGCAGAAACATCCTTTCTTGAACCTCGAAGAAAATCCATCGCAGACATTTTGAACTACGTTCAACTATGTTCGGAAAATGACGTGTGGAGACTTTAGTCTTGACCAGTGAGGTTAGATGCGCGGATTATGCTAATTTAGGCAACCGAGATCTAAAAAGGTTCGGACCGTCATACTTTTGTAGCCACATGCCCGGGGTTCTGTGGCTATCTATATGTTCCATATTAGTTGAGGATTTCCGATTGATCCGAAAAGAGAGTTCACCTTAAAAAATATCTTCCACTTCCGACTCGTGTACAGCTTGCTAAGTCATTCCTTGCCCGAAACACACTCACAGCCTTTCAGTGGGCAGCCGAATCCTAGGACATCGAGAGATATCAGAGAAGAATGAGATACGCGTTTCACGAATATTGAAAGAGGAAGGAGAAATCATTTACAGATTTCAGTCTGATGCCCAAAAAAGCGACAATGATTTTTATTGCAAAAAGCATCCACGAATTTTCACGGTAGCAATAATCCAACTCATCAAGAAGACATGAACACTGGTGATTCCTGCTCTGTGCTTTCTAAAGAATGTAGTTGATTTGGAATTCTCTCGTCTCGAAAAGCAGCAAAGCGTAAACGACTTCGAGATTCTTTAAATGCGTCTTATCGTTTAAATGAAAGAGGATAGCCCAATATAAAGCTCCCAACAAATATTCAATTATAACCGAAAGAGCATCAAATAGCCCGTGAGGTTATCAGGCTGGTATCTAAGAAAACCAAACCACTTTTTTTAGACATATAGTCAGGAATCAACTTCACGTTTAGTGCATTGTTAACTTCGCGCTATCAAAAACCTTTCTTATTTTGCCTTAGTGGACCCAAACTCCTCAAACCCCATAAGTTTGCCCATTTCTGTCTCCTCGGAATTTTTCACGGCCCCCAAACGTTTTCTCGTTTTCTTCTCCTGTTTCCGCTTCGCTTTGTTCTGCTCGAATGCAAGCCGTCGTCTGACCCGTTCTTGAAGACTCAATCCAGGGGTTCCAGACCCATTGGCCGACGCCTTTTGACGGAGCAGAAGTTTTACAAGCTCTTCGATTTTCTCAATTACTTGGGCCGCGGACGCCCGGCAAACCCCGCCTTCAAGTTTCGGCATTTCGGGTGATTCTGACGTTTCAAACCCTTGTCTCTCGCCATGAAGACGTCGGATGTTCTGAAGATGTTGTGGCGAATTGAAATGGTCCACGAGCGCCAAAGTGTCTCTGAAGGAGAGATCACACGTAGGACATGCAAACCCAAACCGCTTGTTTCGGCCATAAGTCGAGGATGTCGATGCCTTTTCCGTGCCTATGAGCGTGTGTTTTCCTATAGACTCTATAGCCAGATCAACCAAATGTGCCCTGTGCTCGGCGAATTCTTGCCGTTTCAAACTACCACTCCCAATATTGTCTGTACGATCTTCCGAGACCCGAGTCTTTTTACCTTTCTTTGCCTCTGCGGCATAAGCCTCTACGTCCCACTGCTTGCGGCCGTACTGGTCGGTCGAGATTTTCTCGTTCATTTTAATGAATTATGCTTGTTGTATCGCAGGCGACCCTTGGCGCCAATCTTTTGGAATGGTTTGTTTGAGATTAAGGCTACAGAAGATATTCCGGGGTCCGGTGCTGAGGCGCCCGGTGTGCATACAGGAGGAAATATCAGGAGGGAGTGTTAAGAGGAAGCCGTGGGTGCAGTATCCAATAATCGGGAAATGTATAGGCAGTGGCAGGAATGGAAGTTTAAATGATTCACTTTTGGTATTATCTGGGCGAAAAACATTTCTCCCCGCACTTCGACTGCTGTGTTTTGGCTTGATGGGTTGTTGGATTTCGCTGGATGAATTTATGTGAGGCGAGCCAATTCTCACTAACAAAGAACTATGTGGGCTTTGCATCAATTAAAAAAAAGTGAGATAAGAATAGCTCATTCGTGTTGAGATACATGAGACCGAGGAAGCATGTGAAACGTGACCTAGGTCTCCGCACCTCTTTGAAATATATAAAGGAACCCTGCGCCTCTTCCTTATGAAACCCCTTTTGTAATGTAAGGGTGTTATTGTTATTATCCTCTCTAGTTCCTGGTTCTTTATTGCCTCATATCTCTCTTGCTTGGCCACTCCATTGTTCCTGAGTAGGCCGGCTGTAGTTATATAGTAAGGCCCTTTCCCTGATTCTGGGTAAAGGGCCAAGCAAGTATTAACTACTATAATGAATGAATTACCTATTACCGAACCCGGAGCTGACATACAGGATCAATCAATCTAACTGCTTTTATTATATCTAATTCTTAAAGTAACTCTACCTTGAATAATTTTAAGTTATCAGTAATAGCACTGCTATCAAAAATGGGATCAGCACCTTTCCATCGTTGAAGTATAGCAGTATATAATCAGTACCAACCTAAACAGCATCTATAAGTGTAGTTGCTAAAGTATCTATAATAGCATGATCATATAGTATTGATATATTCCTATAGTATTGATATATTATATAGTAGTTATATATTCTATAGTAGTTATATATTCTATAGTAGTTATATATTACATAGTAATGATATATTATATAGTAATTATGTATATTAAGCTTTTCTATATTTCATCATTATAGGTGAATAAATTCATAATACCACATAAATATAAAAACTATATTTGCGTACAGTGACATGTACTTACTAAAAGAAATGGTCACGATTATCGGGGCGAGCGAGGATGGGTTTGGTGGATTACTAGTCTATGACAAAATAATCTTCAAACTAACGGGGGTATCTCAGACCCCCTCCATAGGTCCAACCCTATATTCTAGGGCCGGCCCTAAAGGAAGAGAATCCGTGGACTCTAGCAAAACTAAGAAAACTTCAGTTTTTGTAGTTATTTGGTTGATCCTGCCAGAAGTCATATGCTTGTCTCAAAGATTAAGCCATGCATGTCTAAGTATAAACATCTGACATATCTCTGATTCCTCAACCCCTTATTGGCAATGTATGACCGAATTAAATCGCGCAATTGTTTCAGATTTGGCTGGTGTGGATTATTGGTACACGCTTTTGGTGTTTTGCCAACTAGTGTCAGCATGTAGATGTCAACGCCTCAGTTTCTTCATAGCTATCAGCGCCCCTTCAACCCTCAAATCATTGACACGCTTGACACATGTATACATAACATGGCTGCTAAACTAAGGCAATCACAGACTCCCCCTAGAGTGACAAGTCGCCCGTAATAAAATTATAGACACCTATGGAAAACCCGTAAGCAGATCATTTATGACAAGCATAGTGTCTCAATGAGGCTCTAGTTAGACTTTAAGACCATTTGAAAGAGAATAATTATCAATTTTGAAGCTAAAATAGACTAGAGCATGGTATGTAGTGCGAAGTTTGCTTTTATCAAATAGTTAAATTTATATATAAATCCTAAAATAAAAATTTTCAGTTACGGCCCTACCATGCAGGAAGCACTGTTTCCCGTCCGATCAACGTTAGTTAAGCTGCATAGGGCGATACTGAGTAGTGTAGTGGGAGACCATATGCGAAATTGTCGTGCTGTAATTTTTGCAATTTTAAAGATGGCTTATGTCCCCGTAGGTTAAAATGCATACATTTTTAGAATTTCCATAGGCTCATAATATAACACTTCCCGATCTGATCTAGAGCAAGGAGATCCCAGAGTTGAGTCCGAATAAAGTGAACGCTAAATCCATGATGAAAATGTCCGCTTCTAAACCGGCCAAGAAAAAGGTGATCAAAAAAGTCTCCAGGAAACCACAAGCTCAAAATGGAGCCCTGAAAAGAAATGACAGTACAAATGGGTCCAAAGAATTCTCACCAGCAAGCGTTGCTGCCTATGTTGGGAAAGTCGGAGCTCTTCATTGCTCAGTATTCTATCCAGACGTGTTGCAGATTTTTTCTCTATAGTTTTATAGTTTTTGGTCACTTTTAGTGGCTTCCTGTAATAAGATTTGTTTCTTTAAAAAAAAAAGACGGGGATACTCCGCAATCAAAACCAAGAACTCCGAAGACATCGAAACCGACATCGAGAAGAAGCAGCACCCCAGGACTTTCTGCTGCAGGTTATATTCCCGGCACAAACATCCTCAGGCCTCAAATTAATAAGATGCCTAGTTATTCCAGAGCTAGTTCCACAGCTTCATCTAAGAGCGATCTGCTCAAAAAGAATGTTTGGGGAATGATGTATGTCACTCCAGAGACAGCCGTCGAAGTTTCATGGAAACAATATCTTAGAATTCAAACTACACTGCCACATCTACGACTTGAAAGTGGCTGAAAGAATATATCCATAGCGAGTTAAGGGATCAATTAAATTGTGAGAAGTACATGTTAGCCCTGTTTTTTTTATATGAAATAATTTGTCCATGCTGAAACGCCACTTTGTTGATTGTGTCTTTTAGTATTTTGGGAAGGGCTTTCAATTCATGCGTGGCATCCAGCAACTACCAGTCGCACTATAACAGCATGCTTTGTTCTCATGAGGAAGACCTTTTTACATGTTACTCAGACTTTTTAGAGAATAGTTATGAAGTATTGAGTCCAAAATACCTAGAAATGCCTTTATTTCAAAAGATATTCAAAAATCCAAGATTCACTGGTCACCATTGACAAGAAATGTTGACAAGAAATATCGACAAGAAATGGTCCATCATTCGTGAATGGTGGACTCTAGACAGCTGACCCAGGCTAGCCATGCCTTCTACAGACGATTCAGAAAGTAAGTGCCTATGATTGATTCGATTTTTTCAAAACTTTGTGGTTTTTTTTCGAAAGAAAGTTTTCTTCCATATTGTGAAATTTTGTATCTAGATGTACTTTCAATCTAATTTGTGATAGTAAGAGACTTGGAGCGCGAACAGGGCAGTGGCTTTTGTCAAGCATGAAACTGTGAATTCGTGTCTCTTACCTGCAAAATTAAAAGTGCATAAGGTTCCATAAAAAATAGACCGGCAGCAAAAATTTGCAAAATGTAATTTCACAGAGTTAGCTATTCCTTTAAAAATCCAGCTGTAATAAAATCTGGTTTTCCACCATCCCTTATTTAGTTTCAACCCAGAGTAAGCTCTTGCAGTCTAGTCTGAAGGACCGAGGGCCGAGGCCTCATGGCCTGCTCGCGAGAAGCCTTATTGCCCAAAGTGAACATCCATAATTGTGATCCTTGAACCCTACATAGACCACGGGCTGCACGGCAACGTTCATTCCGGTGCCGAAGACCTGGAATCTCGAAAATACGGGGATTTTTCTTGAGCTCCACGCGCTAGAAACACAGTGTTCACCGCACTGCCAACATGGATATAGTCAGTATGATGAGGCAGAAGCAGGAGCACAAAAAACAGGAATCACCACACAAAACCTCCGAAGAAAACAAGGGGCTGGCGGCAAATGACGACCACAATTCTGGAATAGGGTCAGTGATGGAAAAACCGCCAGGTAATTTGGCTCCACAATGGAAAATCCATGGGTCTCATCTCGTGACCCGGCTCCCGTCCGTAGCCCAAATGAAAGCTTACTGTTCCGATGAAAAAAGGGTCAATGAAGAAAGTAAATTTGTTGTTCGGGTTGCTGCATTTGATATGGACGATACATTGATATGTACGAAGTCAGGGATCAAATTTGGACGCGGACCTCATGACTGGAAATGGCGCAATGACCATATTATCCCTGTGCTCCAGAAACGAGTCAAATCCGAGAAAATGGTGTTCGTGATTTTCACTAACCAGAAGGCTGTGTCCGTCACGGAGCTGCGGGCACTGCTCTCGAAATCGTATAAGAATTTGGCGGCTAAAATTGGCCTCATGGCCGCATCCCTAGAGAAAAGCCTTGGTCTGGAATTTCCCGTGTTGTTTTTCGCCTCAACCGGCAGGCCAAAGAAGAGCGTACTTTCACGAAGCTCAGAAGAATCCCACGCTCACTTCAGAAAGCCCGAGCCTGGCATGTGGTCCGCCTTAGACCAGCATGTGCGGCGGTGCTTGGGCCCACAGTACCTGATAGATCTTGAGCACAGTTATTTTGTCGGCGATGCCGCAGGCCGTGACGGGGATCACCTGGCTGTAGATAAGGAATTTGCCGAGAACGCAGGGGTCCGATTCTATCTCCCAGAAGACTACTTTGGGATGTGAGCTGATTCCAGAAAGGTGTCTTTTTGTGTGTGGAGGACTAGAGAAGCAGGGCGGCAAAAAAGATCTTGACAAATCACCAAATAATAGAGTTAGAGACGCTCTTATTATCAATGGCGAATACGGAAGGTCAGATCGTCTGGTCTCAAAGTTCCTCTCACTGACCCAGAAAATTTATTAGAAAAGACGAAAGGTCGGACGCCAATGTTGTGCTTAAACAACAAATTCAAGTAGCCGAAAAAATTTAGAGACTGAGAGTTTTTCTTGGAAAAATTTACCTTTTCTGTCGAGTTAGCTGCCATCAAAGGCTGCCATGATATCACTTGGGAGGAATTCTCGTGCCATATTAAGACACACAATCAGGAACCTGATAAAATGTTCCCATATGAAATCAAAGAAAGGGTGAGTAATTCCAAGTAAGACTCGAAAGAAAAGCCAGTCATGTTCTTTTGATAGAAGCGATGGATGGCAAAATAAGGGGTCACCCGAGCTTGATCTTCACGAGCACCAGACGCATTTGACTAATCAATATTTTCAACCACAAAGAATGAAACACAATTTTGTCCACCAACATTTGTGGCCCGTCCCAGAATCAGGCTCGATCTTTGTATCGAAGAAGGACTTTACCCCTGTAAGTGATTATTTACAGGTCAGCTTGCTGGGTAGTGAGATCTTTATTGCAAAGATAGTATGTTTCAGTAGCAGACACTACAGAAGAATGTAAACTTGGGATATGATTGTCTGCGATGATTTTTGTGCATTCAAAGCGAGGCACAGGAACACCGTCGTCTTGTAGAAATTGGGTTTCCTTATTGAACAAGAGACTTCTTTTCAAGCTGATTGGCGTATTCCTATCTATGTACATGGTAATGCCTGAAGAGAAACCCTCCGGTATTTTTAACTCGCCAAGAACTCCAAAGTTCTGTATCTATTCTATTCGAAACTCCCACAACTCGCCGCCAGTACCCCATTGATAGGCAACATCGACACTAAACCTGAATTATTGATGAACTTGATGATAATACCACATTCAAATGCAGGTCCTTTTTGGCAAGCATTGTCTTCCGTCTACACATACTCCATTGAATACCAATATGAACGACTGCTCACCAATGATGGCCACCGTGGTCGATGTCGTATACCGCACAAAGCCGGTGGGCTCAGAAGAAAGTAATTGGTGGTCATCTGAGGAGCTAAATCTTCTTCACTTTATCAACAATATCAAAGTACCCTATCACGTTGTTCACCTGCCTAATGGAATCTTCGGCTAAGTCTTTTGCAGCGTACTGCTCAAAGTCTTTGGAAGGTACAATACACAGTTGAATATCGGCAACATCGTTCTCAAACTTGATAGCTTCGTCTGTCGACTGCGGGTAGTTCATTAAAATAATTTCGGTGTCATTTTGTCCGTTTCTTGTGTTTACGAATAACTTCACATCCTGCTTTATCAAAGCAGTAATTAATCCTTTTGGAAGCAGACGGTTTTGTGCACGGAGGTCCTCGAGCAAGTACAGGTACCGTCCCTGGTCCTCAAGTTCACGCTCAATCAATTGCGCAGGTTGGATCACCTTGACTTGCTTGTCTTTTTCAATCAAGTTACCGGCTTTCAATGCCTCAAGAACAGTGCTCTGGTCATGTGCAAAGGGCACGGCGTAAAACGTATATTGGTCGCTTTTTTCAGTGGCAATCAACTTCAGGCGTCGTTTCAACCCCGACTCCTTTTCATATTGCTCGAATTCACGCTCGGAAAACGATGTTCGAGGCGCTTTTTTGCTTACTTTGCTCGTGACAAAATGAAGGCATCCATACGATAAAAGAACCACGAGGAAAAGGTACCGGATCCGAGGCGGCCGTTGTCTGCTTGGATGTGTTACTTTTTGTGAGTAAAAGCGTGACGAGATTGGGGTGCCTACCGGATTGAAAGTGTATGGTCTTATGACATTTAACCGCTGAGGCTGGGCCCTAAGCTTGAGTCCTAAAGACATTGGACTAGACGGTGCTATTTTTGGGTATGAAAGGTGTTTAGCACGAAGAGAGTCCGATGTGAATTCCCTAACTATACTTTAATGAGCTAAAGGAAAGCGGGTGGGGGTAGTGTTCTAGTGCCAATAGCTGATTGGAGGCATTAGTGTGATAGTTGAAGACTGAAGTGATAATTGGGCCCGCTGCTCACGTGACACACTTACCAGTGTATGCGAAACAGAAGACGAAAAAAATAAAGGTGGTGGGATAGATCTTTCTCTACTGATCTGACTCCCTTTCAAAATCTTTCCAGATTGCGGTAAATTCCTAAACTATAATTCGAAGAATTCTTAAAAGGAAGCAAATACAATATCCATCTTTGATAACCACGAAAACCTCATAAATCTAATACCAATAATGTCTTTGGTGCACTTGCTGAACCTCTGTGCTCACATCAAGAACTGCACGAACGTGAGACTTTCCACGACGTCGATTCCGTTTTCCCGCTTACATTTACAGGTGGTGCTCGGCTTATACAAAGAAGGGTTTATCTCGTCGATCCAAAAAGGGTCGACTTCCGGGCCGGACCAGGTGCCGGTGGACGTGACACCCGATAATATATCCACACGTAGACTCTGGCTCGGCCTCAAGTATCGGAATAACATGCCGGTGATAAGAGACATGTCGATGGTGCTGAAGCCCGGGCGCCGAGTCAATATGACTAGCACGGAGATCAAGGCGTTGGCCTCGGGGCTTCCGGTGAGATTTGTCAAGCCATTACAGCCGGCAGAAGTGGTATTTATAAAGACGGCTCTGCTGGAGATTGTTGAGATCCAGGAGGCTGCCAAGAAGGATTTGGCCGGTATGGTGTTGTGTCGGGTGAAGTAAGGCCGTTTGGGGTATTGAGGGACCTGTAAATAGATGATTCAATAGAAAGGAGGAGCTGTTTGTTGGTGAATTAGTAGATTAGAGTATTATGACGGGAATATGTTGGAACTATTTGTGGGTCGTTGGTGTCGATACAAGAGTTTCAAGATGGTTTGATTTTGAGTATGATTCATGAACATCTTAAGTTAAAGACGGTGGTGATGAATGTGGATGTGATACCGGGACTTCAACATGAATCGAGTTATGATTTTGCCTGAGTGTCTTTCGAATATTCTCCTTGGGCAAAACAATAGATGAGAATCGACTTCTATAAGACTAAGTTCTTTAATCATACACTCACTGTCCCAAGACAAGAGGGTTTAAAGTCGTTGTCATAGCTAACTACGAGAACGACAGGGTACTGAAGCCTTTCCTTTTAATTCAGGAGATACCATTCTTTAGGCTGATAGTTTCAGTTTAAGAAACAGGGGAATATGAATTCAAAGCAGGGCTCAGCGAAGATAAATCATTCTGGTATCTACGCCCAGCTCATTCATTTTCTCCTAAAAACCCAAAGCTGCGTCAAGCAAACAAAACATTTCGGTGTGTTTCCCAGGACCCGATTTGCATTTTCCATAAAAATAAAGGAATTAGCGGCTGAACACACTCACATTTCGTCTTCCCCAAAATTAAATACCATATGTGCGACTCAAAGACAAGACTTCCATATGACCCACATCTTCTCTGAACCTACCCGTCATCCTCTTCATAAAGCCACCTGCGTTCCGTGACACCCTTCCCACTCACGCATATCGACCTGCCATCCCTTCCAGGCCAAAAGAGACTCCTTGAAATCACCTTTATTGGCCCTGGGCTGATTTCTTGCTTCTGGACCTTCATTTCCACGTACGGACGCCGGGAATTTCATTTCGAAAGGCGATGCAAGTGCCTGTGGAAGAGATTCATCCCCTTTTAGTTTGAAAGGAACTTTTTGGCCACGTAACTTATTAATATCTCTCTCCAACTCTGCCAATTTATCCTTCATATTCATGTTTTCTAGCTTGAGGTCGGTATTTTCGTCGCGGAGTTTCAGAATTTGCGTTCTTTGAAGCTCAATAGTCTCTTTGAGTTCGGCCATTTTCTCGGCCAGTTGTCCTCCGCTCAACTTTGTCTCTGGTGTGTCATTTTCCCTGCCTTCTATATTTTGGTCCAGGGTGGTGAGACGCAGTAATGATAACTTCTTCCTCTTCTTGAGTTCCTCAAACCGTTTTCTTGCGGCTTGAAGTCTTTCTTCGCTGGATAGTTGAGGGGAGCTCATATTCGCGTTTAAGTGAAGTTTGGGCCGGAAGTCAGTGACTTCAAGTGATTTGTGCCTCAGAATGTGAGATGTGGGGAAATTCACGAGAATAGACCACGGCAGTTTAGGTGGTGTTGTGGAGGTCACGTGCACAAGCCATCCACGGCCAATTTACTCGTAGAGGTTGAAGTCAAGCATCTGGAGGTTCTTTCAGTCGAGATTTATAAGGTGAATACTTCTAATAATAGCTGCCGATCTACTAAAATACTGAACAATTAGAGGAATCAAAATGCAATCTACCGCAATAACATTCTCACTAATGTCCCAAACTAACTGCGGTCTGCTTCAAGGCACCATAATTGATGCTACTCGTCAGGATAGGATACTGTAAATCCACAAATTTGCCCATTAGCAAGACAATGCCGAATAAAGTAAGGCAGTTAGAATCACAGAAAAATAGTATTGTTTATTTTTCAAAAGCCGGAGAGATTGAGCTCCTCGTTAGTCTCCACACACCCCTCATAATCACCCCTCATAATCACCCCTCAATATCATGCGGTGTCTTCGGGATATACAAGACTCTGACGGGACACCTTTGGTAGGGCCTGACTTATTGATATAAAAAGTGTGGATAACGCCCATCAAAAGTTAACCTATATTCATTTAGATTGGCAGAATGTGACCACTCAGAGGTGTCACTCAGAGGTGCATACCCCTGACTAGTAACCAGTCCACTGCGTCCAAATATCTCGAGACAAGTAATCTTCCTGAAATAGAGAATTAAAGCATTTCATTTGCCTTTGTTTTTTTACTGCCTAGACATAACTAAGCGACGGCTTGTGTGACTTCTCCTTATTACATAGTCGCTGTATATTTACATGTCACCAATTTGGAAGCCCATGGCAATTAGGGTGCATGAAAGGCCACCCCACTCAATCTGGTCTGGGTTAGTCACCAGCATTGAACGAAAAGAATCATGAATCCTAAAATTTTGTACGTTTGAAAACTTTCTCAAACTCAAATTTCCAGAGAATCTGGAAATTCTAAACCCAAAATCTGAGCTAAATCTGAAACATCACCTAATAAATCATCTTTACCTACACGATCAGCCTCATAGGCTTGCTGCGAAAGTCGCACTCCACCTCTGGCCGACACCAGACGCCAGGTAACATGGCCATATATCATGACTCATAACTAGGTCCTTCGGGAAGAAAGCTGTCAAAACTTGTCAATTACCCTCGAAATAGTTTATCTGATGATTTTCATCTCGTTCCTTATCGGTTATGATTTATGCAATTCCTCGCGTCAAAACTTTGCGTGAAAACCGAAGACTCACTAACGACACTTAGAACACGGCGACTTGAGATCTGAGATCTCGCAGATTATAGATCACTCACGCTTTGCGATGACTCAGTTTGGAAGAAATTAGAGCTATTCAAGGAAATCTGGCCCCATCATTTGAGGGTCAAGATCAATATTAATCGAGGTTCGAGGGTCAGAATTAATACTAACAGAGGTTCGAGGGTCAAAATCAAAATCAATCGAAATTCGAGGGTCCCTCGATAATTGTGGGAGTTTGCATGGTGTGGGTCCCTTTTTTGCAACAGGAATTCTCAGATCGAACGAGGGTCGAGGGTTTCGGGCTTATCTAGGTGGATCATAACGAGGGATTACCGGAATTACTATATACCCGTCCGCTTTGCTTCCGCTCGGGAACTTAAACGCGGAGTCCAAGGCTCGCAACCATCCGATGATGATAAGACCGAGATCTATTTGACGTTCGAGGAGATGAGCTCGCGAATTTCCAATCGTCTCACAGGTTCAAAGTAGTATCGCTAACTGATAAATAGGAAGCTTCTTTCCAATTATTCAGTCACAGGTAATACTTCGTGTTGTTGTTTCGTCAAGCTAGTGAAAACTCCAGAATACATACACAAAAACGTCGGAGATCATGTCTTCTGGATCAACGGAAATCATCGAAATGACCTCGCATCGGCAAGGCCACCTCGAACCCGAATTTTTGGAGGATCAGCATCTCTCACATCGGAAAGGCATCGAAGCTAACGTACTGGAAAAGCGGCTCAACGAACAGACAATGTACTCTCTGGAGGCTGACCCGGAAAGTTTTCCCGACGGCGGGCTTGACGCATACTTGGTTCTTCTCGGGGCGTTTTTCGGGTTGATCGCTGACTTCGGTATTCCAAATGGTATGGGTGCCATTGAAGCGTACGTATCCCGGAACCAATTGGCCCACTATAAGCCAAGCACGGTGTCGTGGATCTTCTCATTACACCTCGGCACAATGTACTTTGGAGGAGTTTTTTTTGGCGGGCTTTTTGATAAATATGGCGCAAAGAAGCTTTTGGTTTTAGGCACAGCGTTCATCTTCATAGGTCTCATGACCACTGCAGAGCTGAAAGAATTGTACCAGTTCATTTTATCGTTCGGGATTCTCACCGCCTTGGGAACTTCCTTGGCCATGGTTCCCCTCATTGGCGTTATATCACACTGGTTTTTGAGGAAAAGAGCCATGGCGTCTTCAACCGCTACTGTTGGAGGCCTCATAGGCTCGTCTGTGTTTGTGATCATGCTCCAGGACTTGTATAAACTGGTGGGGTATAAATGGGCCATACGGATCTTGGCGTTTCTCTCGCTTGCATGTATGATAGCAGCCATATTGCTCGTCAAGGAACGGACTGGAGAAAGACCCATCCAGGGCAATTCAAGGACAGATTCAGGTGAAGAGTCTCAAGCCATGTCCGTAATATCGGATCCCATGGCCACGGCACCATTGCCCGAAGCACCAGTTTCTATCAAGGCTAAAGATTGGCGGGGCTTATTGAGTAATACCTTTTCAAACCTTGCGCCTCTTCGAGACATTCGTTTCGTCTCATTGACCATTGCTGTTTTCCTTGCTGAACTAAATTCAATGACCATCCTCACCTACTTGACGTCTTTTGCCTTAGCAGGCGGAATCTCGGAGCTGAAGTCCTACCTTCTACTTACCATAGTCAACGTCAGCGGAATCCCTGCTCGTCTTATCACAGGAGTCTTGGCCGATAAATACGGCAGATTCAACGTTATGCTTGTAACACTGATTTTCTCGCTGCTTTTCATTTGGGCGCTCTTGACCCCTTCAAATGGCCGTCTTTCTTATCTCTACGCGTTTACTGTTCTTTATGGAGTGCTGAGCTCGGCGGTGCTTAGTCTAATTGCGGCATGTTTGGGCCAAATCTGTCCCGCTCTGCAGTTCGGAAAGCACTATGGAGTGCTTTACTTCTGTTTAGCATTCTTGATTGTTTTGGGAATGTTCTTCACCTCTTTGGTGATCAACACGGGCTCGGAGCATGACTATAAGATGTGGATTGTATTTGAAGGATGTGTTTCTGTGGCATGTGTCCTCTCGTGGGTTTGGGCCAGGTGGTGTAACGTGCGGTTCTTGCCGTGTAAGTTTTAGAGATGTTGAATGCGTTGCTTCCAGCTCTTGAAGGGAACGCTCGTGAATAGCAACGAGATGGATAATCTTCGGGTGCTTTGAAATGATAGAATACTTTATTCTGCATCCAGCAATTTGGGACAATAGAAAAACAACGTTGGAGGGACATTGAAGGAGTGAAACGGCATGTGGGGATCTTGTGTGTTTTAATAATTAGTGAACTGCGGGACTCACAACAAAAGCACATTAGAAGACCAAAAATGGCGCATCACAATATTACGGTTACGAATCTTTATGGACGAAGGTTCGTCTCAGTGACCAATAATCAGGTGAATTATGCTCCTGGATAGCGAGACGAACATTTCAGCGGGGAAAACCTGGGGTCCACACTGTCTTGAATATTTGAAGCATATTCATCAAAATATTGAGCCATAACTCCAAGAATATTTGAAAAAGAATACTAATTCCTGAATCTTACATATACCGAGCACTGATATCAGAAGTGAGTTGTATCATCATGTCTTCTCGCCCTAAAAGAGAATCAATTGGGCGAGATGTCGGCACTCCCCATAGCTCAGTTTATTACAAGGGAGAGGATAGGTGCAAATCCACACAAGTCCGAGCATGAGTGGAATTATAGAACAGAATATGTTCGAACACAAGACAATGACCCTAAAACGAACATTTTCTAACTTAATTACGTGGTTGCAGAAAAAGTCTCGTCCAGATTAGGCCTCGCAAAAAAAGAAACAGAGAGGAAGTAATTATAGCGTATTCTCGAATCAAATGAGACCACATACGCTCGCGTTTCCGGCTAGGGAAGTCGAGGCAAAAGAAAGGACGGACTGGATCTGTTGAGGGGAACTGTCTCAAATAAAAAGAGTACTTTCTATTCGAAGACTCTTTAAATCTGGGAACTTGAATTAACTCCGGACTTCACGAGGAACTTAATTCTTAGGTATATGAGGGTGATTAATATTTGATGGATGAGTGTACGTCCTAAAATTCCAGTTTATTAATGAATCAATTCATCCTCAGTAAGGCGGAGCACAACCTGCCACCACAAAAGAAATTGAGATGAAAAGAAAGCAAGCAAAGAGAATAGAAAATCGATCTTAGATTTCATTGTCATAAAGAAATTCAATACATAGATGTTTCTACTTGGCCAGGTACTGCAGTTTCGGCAACGTACGCTAGGCGATTGACAAGCCTTTGCCTTTGTGGTAGGGCATATACATCTACACGTCTCAAAAATCGACTACGCTTTTCGGAATTCTGGATGGACGTCTGGATTGATTAGAACTTACTTCTGAAGAGGGATACACCATATTTATACACACGGTTATATACATATCTGGCTGGCCATTTATCGAGATATGCGCAACTCAAAAGAAATTAGCTTGCACAGTCTTACTGCGCATATATGGAGGGGTAGGTTGCAACTTCCTGATTTCAGGTGGCACCTTTGGAAAGTACTTGCAAGAGTAGTCTGCTTGATTTTTAGATATAATATCAGTTAACACCACTCGTAAAAAGGCTTCACAACACAATTTAAGTGCAAGCTACACAAACGGTTGTTTTTGAAAAGACTAGAGATAGTGTCCAACAACGGTATCTTGACACTTGAGAATAAACACGCGAGTTCCAGTCCCTTAATATGCCTTTGTGTGAGGCAGAAGTCGCTGGGTCGCTGTTAGACAGTATAGAATACCAGAGCCAACTTCCTGCCGATCAGAAATTACTGAAACGGAAGGTCACCGACTCGGAAGTCCTTGAAGAAGGATTCAATGGCCATGTAATGTACTCGCTGGAAGAAGATCCAGGTAGCTTTCCGGACGGCGGATTGCAGGCATATTTGGTGCTTTTTGGAGCGTTTTGTGGATTGATTCCCGGGTTCGGAATCGCCAACAGCATGGGTGCAATTGAAGCGTACGTGTCCAACCATCAGCTATTGCATTTCCGAAAGAGCACAGTCTCCTGGATCTTCTCGTTGCATCTTGGCACGACGTTTTTCGGCGGGGTGATTTTTGGGTCTCTTTTTGATAAGTATGGTGCCCGAAAACTCTTGGTTCTGGGTGCCGCGTGCATGTTTGCAGGTCTAATGGCCACAGCGGAACTGGAGAAATTGTATCAATTTATTTTATCATTTGGCATTCTCACGGCCATGGGCGCCTCATTGGCAATGGTCCCTCTAATAGGTGTCACCACCCATTGGTTTCTTAAAAAGAGAGCCATGGCTTGTGCTGTGGCCACTATCGGTGGACTCATTGGATCCTCGGTATTTGCCGTCATGCTTCAGAGCTTGTATATCCTGGTAGGCTACACATGGGCCATCCGAATTTTGGCGTTTATTGCTCTTGGGTGTATGATTGTGGCAATTGTGCTTGTTAAAGAACGCTCCACAACTACGAAGAACCCCAATGGAGTCGTTGAAGAAGAAAAGGACGTGGTTTTAGAGTCTTCGCCGGGGTCCATAGAGTCAGGCTCGAAAGAATCGACGGCAAGTTCTCAAGCTCAGATTGAACATGGTGATTGGCGGACAATTTTATGCCGCCGGCTCTCCAGACTCACACCACTAAAAGATATCCGGTTTGTGTCATTGACCATTGCGGTTTTCCTCATTGAGCTCAATTCATTGACGATTCTTACTTACTTGACATCTTTTGCCTTGTCAGAAAATGTCCCTGAGCGGAAATCCTACCTTTTACTCACGATTGTCAACGTCAGTGGGATCCCTGCTCGAGTACTCACGGGGTTACTAGCTGATAGGTTCGGCAGATTCAACGTCATGTTCTTGACGACTGTTTTATTGCTGATCTTCATTTGGGCGCTTTTGACCCCTTCAGAAGGCCGGCTTCCTTTTCTATACGCGTTTGCGGTTCTTTATGGAGTGCTGAGCTCATCAGTTCTGAGCCTAGTTGCGGCTTGCCTAAGCCAGATTTGTCCCGCGCTGCAATTCGGAAAGCACTATGGCTTGCTTTATTTTTGCTTGTCATTTTTGATTGTGTTGGGGATGTTTGTGACCTCTTTGGTGATCAACACCGGCTCTGAACGTGACTACAAGATGTGGATTTTATTTGAGGCCTGTGTCTCAACGTTGTGTTCTTTGGCCTGGATGTGGGCCAAATGGTGCAATGTGGGGTTTCAATTGAGCAAGTTCTAGATAATCCACACATGAATTTTTTTCAAAGAAGATGCCATAGTGAAAGAGATCCAACAATGAGTAAACGGACAAAGACAGACAAAGATATACAAGAGGAAAGAGGAAGAGATATGCATTCTTAAGGAGAACAATCGACAATCGTGAGGTGTTATATGTCGGAAAAAGGCCCCGCCCATCTCAGCTATTGAGAGATAACTGCAGAACGTCGAATTCAAAGATACAGGTCCAAGGACTCGCGCAAGCCAGCAGATTTTGCGGAATGAGACATTTATGACGAGGCCTGGAATCCACTGCGATATTTTGAATCTGACTTCTAGTGTGACTTTCATTGAAGAGCTTGGAAAATCACACTATGGAAAAGCATGGGCCTAGGGGGTTTTGGCTGAAAATAGCGGGCCACTCAAATAGAAAAAGCATTGTGAACCCTGAATGAGAAACCAATAGACATTCCATCCATGAACAAGAGTAGCCAATGAGAATACGCGCATTACGACTCTCGCGAAGGTTGTCATGGAACGCTTGGGCGTTGCAAAAACGGGCACCCATCAATGTGCAGTGTATTGTAGTGAATTGTAGTGAATTGAGGTGAAGCGTAGTGAAGTGTAGTGTGGTGTAATGTAGTGAAGCGTAGTGTTGGAGGCAGGTGGAATTCGGGTAAAGACAGCCAAGCATCTTTTTTTTTATATACAATAAAACCCATACACCTAAGACGCCTAAGACCCTAATAAAATAGTGTGGTACTTTCCCTAAGAGTGTATCTAGAGCCCTAATAAGGCATATATCCCTAAGACGCATCAACGTGCATGAAAAAATGGTGCTGAAATATAATTCTCC
>JAKTYA010000269.1:0-27302 GCA_030561745.1 Metschnikowia gelsemii
TTTTGATAACCTAATGCGAGTTCTCCCAGACACGACCAGAGACGCGGAGCTGCGAGGGCGAGGAAGTTTTTTCTTCGACGACGAGAAAGAGAACCTCTTTTCTCTTTTTCAAGTGATTTTAGACGGATAATAAACAGATAGACGAGGTCGTAAATTTATAACGACCCAACCCTTTTACAACTAAAAACTATCAATCATCGTACCCTGTGTGCATATAGCGCATCTAACAAAATTACCAACACATAGAGAGACATAGAAGTGACATAGAAGAGACATAAAAGAGACATAAAATAGACATAAAAGAGACACGGAAGAGACATAGAAGAGACATTTAAAAGACATTTGAGAGACATACAAGTGACATAGAAGAGACATAAAAGAGACATAAAATAGACATAAAATAGACATAAAAGAGACATATAAGAGACATCGAAGAGATATTAAAGAGACATTAAAGAGACATCCAACATAACTAAAAGAGACATCAAAGAGGCCACATGAGACGAGCTTGGAGCCACTCAGTTCTCCCCAGATTCCACCCTTTCTCCTTCTACCTCACAATAACTAAAGTATCACCTTCATATCTGATGTCTTTATCCGCCGAATCATCCGCCGAACCTTCATCCGCCATGAAAGGGTATACCGTGAAGACTGCAGGTGCACATAAAATTGCCTCGGCTCCAGCCCACATATACCTCCGAGATTCACCGATGAATTGAGTCAGCGCAAATAGATGCTTGAACATGCCGTAGGTGCATTTCGTGTATTTGCTTGGCTTGGTTCTAGCAAGAGCGAGGCCGGACATATCCCAATTGGAGATCCTGTGGACGCAGAGACATTTTTCATCAACCCACTAGGCGTGCATTTTGCGATGATTACTGCCTGTGATCTTGTCCATGGGGATAGATCCGGCAGGTTCTTGGTGGACGGCCATCAGGCGCCCATAAATGCTGCAGGATCCGCCAGACCCGACATCTAAGCTGCGTGCCATGCGCATTCAGTCTATGGCAAGGCTTGCACTGTATTTGGGAAGCTACTTGAGAAGTTGGACCAAGACACGTGTGTGTTTTATGTTATATAAGCCGCGTACTCGAGATTTGGCGGAGCGGCCATTGAAGACGGAAAGGGCAAGGAATTACCAAGAGCCGCCGGAGATGCGCATGCAGCGATCAGGCAGAACCACGGGTTATTAACTATGGGCAAAACTGTCGAAGACGCCGCTTATCTTGATGCCCTCACGGAGAAGTCGCGCCAGGTCCAACTTGATGTTGGCGCTTCAAATTTCGATTCAAAGAGTCTTAAATCGGGGAAATTTCTTATTTCCGACAAGGTCTGTTCATATTCCGTGGAGGTCGCCAATAAAACAGTTTCTTTCGGTCTGAGTATAACTACCAGCGGAAACTTGACAAGGATGAGTTTTTATGAGGCTCAATATGTGGTTTGGCTCTTACATAAATAAGTGTTATCGGGATGAGAATGAAAGATTTGTCTGTCATCGTTTTCATTTTGTCAAAACTGCATTACTCGAAGAGGATCCGGACGGCTTCAGCTCACATACAAGGGCACGGCAATGCAAGTAATAGTTTCGAAGCTGGTCAACACTTAAGCTCAACATTCTGAACGACGTTCGATGAAACTTTGCAAAATGTTAAGTTATTGTCGTACAAGCAGCGTACTTTTCGGGAGACGCGTCCGATCCGGTCTAAGATTGGACCAATGCTTCCTCAGAAAGAAGTACATTTGAATTCCTCAACACTATCCTGGAAAGCATCTCACTACCAGACTTTATAAAGTTTGTGGGTAAAGTATGTGAGAGTTTTCGATCCATAATATCACCTGTGAATGCTCTTCTTGCTTAGCAGTAGCGGAAGCTGCTCTCATTTAAGTAATCAATTTCGAAGAGCACTCCATGTGGTTCAAGCAATGATTCAAAAAGAGACTTGGAATTAGTCAATAGTGATACAGCATGTCAGATGACTGTATGTACAGAACCTTTCATACAGATCCAGTCGCCGTGAAATAAGCTTCATGAGAGGATAGCTTCTGGGATCGTCTCAACACATCGTTTCGTTTCTCGGGCTGAGCCTCAAAATTCCATAATACGCTCTTATGGTTTTTGCTCTCAAAGTCTCTTGTTCGTTGTCCAGCCTCACAAAATCTACCCGAAGGAAACTGGTGAGAACAAAAAATAAATTCAAAATTAGAGCTGCCTCTAAAAGAGAGAAACTGCCATTGAATCTGTTCTCAAAGTTGTTGTGTTTTCTTGCTTCGCTCAATTTTCAGGCCTATCACATAAATCTTTGGCAAGCTCTTGAACATTTTGAAATGATCCAGGCCTTCTCAACATCATAACTGATCATGTTTAACCTGGTGAAAATTTATTTGAAGTTTGCAACACCTCGCCCGACAAAGACGAATCCTTCTTTTAACCCAGATAACAGACCCAGATAACAGACCCAGATAACAGACCCAGATAACAAACCCAGATAACAAACCCAGGTAACAGATATTTTCAGTCAGGTTTTTGTCGCCCCTATTCTTCTCGGCTAGAACTCCTTGTACAAATAACGCATCCTATACGAAGCAAGTGTTCGACTTCAATGTGGTGCTCGTGACATTCCATCAGTCTCCCCCATGGTCAGTCACCTAGATTATGTCCCCGTCTTCTTCCTGTTCAAAGCGGACTTCCCATGTACCGGGCCTGATGTCTTTCAATCAATGCTTGCCAAACTTCAACAGATACCTCTAATTACTTGCTTGCCCCCGACTCGTCCGGATGATTATCGTATTCGCGTGAAGCCTGTTGTTAAGTGAGCTGATAACCTGACTATGCCTCAATATCCTTTTGCAACGGCAGATTATTTGATTACCGAGGTTAAGCAGTTACTTGAGTGTGGTTTCATTGACCCTTTTGTCTCACCCGATTTAATGGTCGCTCACTCTGTACCAGAGAAACCAGGTGGTTTTCGCCCAGTGTTTGATTCTCGTCTGGTGAACGATATCACTGGTCCCATGCCTACTTCTTCAGCATCATTACGCGTTCTTACGCCGGGCCTGGCATACGCTCGAGTTTGCTTGTCGTTTGATCTTCAAAATGGTTATCATCAAGTATGAAATCCTAAGGATACCAAGATTTATGCGACATTTATTACACCAATTGCCCAGACTCTATGCAATGTGCTTATTTTGGGTCTTTGTGGTGCTTCTCCGGTCTCAAGGTTCTATATGATTTATCATCTGCGTGATCACGCTGAATACTGTTGGGTCTTTTTGAACAACGTTATTCACCAGAGGAAGAGCATCATCGCACATGTGCCCGGACGCTTTTGCGTCTACTCTGGAAGCAATGACATCGGTTTAATCGCGGGGCTGTCAGTTTCATCATACTTTTGACTTGGCTGGTCATCATACTCTTGACTTGGTTGGTCATCATACTCTTGACTTGGTTGGTCATCATGGTTTTGACTTGGCTGGTCATCAATTGAGTGCTCAGGCGATCAATTGCAACCTGCAACATAAGTCTACACCACGGCTTTCAAACCGCTCAGACAGGGATCGGATAGACCCAAGCCCACGCCTTTCACTAGGATGTTCTTCCAAAAGGGCAAGATGCGCCTAAGAAAGAGATTCGGGAAGTGGTCATGTGGAACACAAGGCTTTATTTACAACAGAAACAATCTACCTAGGGCTGATATGGCTCTATGAACTGGCCTTGAAGTTTCGATACGTCACAAAATGTTACCTCCAGGCTCACCCACCACGCAGCAATTTAATATTACCTGGTCATCTGATGCATATGCGGTGTTCTATGTCGTTTCTGATCAAACACCTTAAGAGGTATCAGATTGCAAATCTAATCAGGCGACTAGCCATGGCGTTTGTTCTCGTGGCTGCCTTATGCGTTATGGGTGCAGAGATATACTTTGGCTTAGTTCTGGTGGAAGTAAATTTCACTAAACACACCACGTCGCCTGATATTCGATGCTTGCTGCAACTGGACTTTCGTTTGAGTTAATGCTTTTCCCGCATCGGCTAGCATTCCAGGAAATATGAAAATAACCGAGACGGTCTTGATTTTACATGTGATTTACAAAACTCAGACCACCATTATTTGTGTTTGTAACATGGCCGTGTTTTGTATCGTATTTGAGGCATCTTTCATTTTCGCTAACCCAACTACTGTTGACCGGAAAACACCGTTTCTAAAGAGAACATTCACATCAGGGAGTGACCCGTTATATCACATCAAGGGGTGAGCCATCATATCACATCAAGCAGTGAACCATTACATCATACCCGGAAATCGACAATTCGTGGTTGAACTGCTTACAGAAACGTAACAGGATCTCCACCAAATAAATAATAGCTTTGTGTCATAGTTCACGCGTCAAAACCGTGACGAAAGCTTGCCTTCATGTACAGGCGGCACAAGAACTAAATATCATGGAAAACACTTATATTTCCAGAGCCAAGACACCGAACCAAGACGCAGGACCCAGCTCTACGACCGGAAGTAAACCTTAGACCGGGCTTTGCGCTCCGGGCGCTTCAACATTGACGGTTTGCCCATGGCAGGGTCTAGAATTTGATTTGAAGAAACTCGCGGAGGTTCCTCCGGGGCGGGTTCTGTATGGTGGGCGGCATGGGGGAAATAAACGACATTGATAGGCGGCAAATAATACACGCTCAGGATCGGGAAGTAATGATACTTTTCTCCAGGGCCGGTTTTTCCGCTCATGGAATCGAGAATCTTGCGTATGTCCTCGCCACTACTAGGCACAAGCAACCGCGACTCTTCTTTTGTTTTGACAATTGTATCCTTAGCTTTCCTGTGCTTGTCACCTGAGCTGTGAACAGGAGCATGGCCTTCATCTTCTGCCTCACTGCCACTGCGGCGGCTTTCCTCGTCGCTTCCTTCGTCACCTGCCTCTGTCCCTCTTTCCACACTGGAAGTTTCAAGTTTTATCAGGGTTTCTGGCGACGTGACTTCAGGCTTCGACTCAAAGGCCTCCAGGTCGCGTGCAGCCACGTGGGGGTGGATTTCTGTGCCCCCTAACCCGGTTGACGGCGTGACTTCAATGCTTGGCGTGAGCTCGGAGCCCCTCGCGTCACTGGTTCCGTCATCCGGAAGAAAAGGTACGAAAGCGTCGGTGAACTGGTAGCTGGCCACAGTATTGG
The DNA here is from genome assembly GCA_030561745.1 of Metschnikowia gelsemii. NCBI lineage: Eukaryota > Fungi > Ascomycota > Pichiomycetes > Serinales > Metschnikowiaceae > Metschnikowia > Metschnikowia gelsemii. The sequence goes on from JAKTYA010000269.1 coordinate 5,179, forward strand.
GAGGCTTTGCTTTGATCAAAACGTCGTTTTTTGAATGGTAAAACGATGGATTGCGGCCCCGCACTATTATGGGATTGCTTACAAGCTCTTGCACGGTGATATCGCCTGCTGAAGTTTCGCCAACCACGCGCACAAGAAACCGGTAGTACGTCTGGAAAGAGAGGTTGGTGCTATTGGCCGTGGCACTTTTGAATTGCAACTTGCGCACTTTCCAAAACTTTTGGGGCTGGAGGTCGGATATCTCGATCACGTGGCCCAGGCTGATCACGTCCACAACAACATGATCAGTAGATTTGCGAGAGTCGCGAGTCTCCTGGTCTGGCTCGTTTTCCAAAAGCGCCACGGGCCGCGGCTCTTTCTTATCGGTGATAGCATTGATATCCACTCGGAACCGCAACACTTGCTCGCCGTTGACTGTCATGTGACCGCAGTCTTTAGGGGCGTCGACGGATAAATGGAGGTGCAAATTGATGAAATTGCGCCGGTAACAAGAGATTACAAGCGGCTGGTAAAGCTGGGTCAGGTCGACGGAACCAGTCGAAAGGTTGATATAGTTATAGTTGTCCTGGTCGTTCGAAAGAAGCCTGCCATGAAGAAAGCCCCGTAGTGAGAGCTTCACGGAAGCACCCAGAGACGCAAACACCGTGGGCGGCTTTTGCAGAGCTACCGAAAAACTCTTCAAGTTGACGAGCTTGTCAAGGGCATCAGAAGAATAGTCCACGATTATGGAAGGTGTCAGCGAACAACCCACGGGATGTTTGTGGCGGAAGACAGCGGGTTTGCTTGGTGGTGGTTTTGACGTTTTCCCGGGGGTTTCCGCTTGTTTTTCGCCGGGTATTGTTGGTTCCAGATTGTTTCCATTTCTTTTCGTTCTTGTGAGATTGACCCATGCCAGATTCTGAATCTCTGGCGCGTTCATAGCCGAAGAATTGGGCCCGTAGCCCGGGAAAACAACTCCAGGCTGCCCGAACCACGGTCCGTTCATTCCTGAAACGGAGCCGCCAACCCTTGCAAAATCCAAAGAATTCTTCCACGTGCCGTTTTCAAAAAGATTGGACGGCCCACCCTCATACGGCAGCATGTGAAACTGGCGCTGTCGGGCTTGAGGCTGGTACGATGCTTCAGGGGGCACAAACTCCACATAGTGCAGGGTATGGCCAAGATCTAGGCTCAGATACGGCAGCGGACAATGAGTTGGATTAGTGACCATGGTGGCAAGGTTGGTGTTGACACCCATGTTAGGTTCTGGTACAATACGATCGGCCATAGAAACTTTCAGCCAGTTTGAATTGATTTTCTGGAAGTAGCCTGATCCCAGCCCTGTTCCGGCCTGACCAAACATCGCTGCCAGGGGGGTCAGGCCATGGGAATGCACTTTGGGCGGGGGCTGGGGCAGTTGGAGGTACTGGTGGACGTCGGAAAACGCGGAGGAAATGCCTCCCGAATCCGGATCAAGGCTAGAAACCGGCTGGGACACCTCGAAAAATCGGGAAAGACTTATCGCCGAAGCCGAGCGGCTCAATCTGGGCAGAAGACGTGGTTGAGTCAAGTTTTCATGGGCGTGCTCACGTGACCCCAGGTCTGATTTGACCCGATCCTCTTCGCATAAGGCATCGAGCGGATTCAAGAGGTCTGGGAGAAAAAGAGATGCAAAGTCGTCCAAATTATCCTTTTCACTCATCTCACGGGATTCCACTTTGGTTTTGCTTTGTGGAACTGGGGGTTTGTACTTGGTCCTTGTTGCTTGAACACGATCTGCAGATGTGATTAGGAGCCGTTGACAGTGGGAACTGCGCGCGGAAGCCATCTGACTGCATATAAGCCTCCAGTGTTTATATGCACTCCTTGGACAATACACAGTCTCTCTGAACTCAACAAAAGGATTTTCACCTCAGCCGCTTGTTCCTGCAGCAAAGATGCATAGTGCATATCAGGTGCTAGATGGGCTCGATGGAACAAGAACCTCTAATACTCTGAAACATGACTATCCTCGTCGCGCTTAGTATCAGCAGATTTATCTGAAGAATATCTCTAATAAGATGCGTAGGAAATCTAAGCAGATGGCTAGTTGGTAACTCAGCTTCTGAGCCCTGCCTGCATATAGACACGCGGTCTGTATGTACGGCGGCTCCAGACCCTTTTTAGGCGTTGCTCAGCCTTGGCGAATTGCGGGGGATCGGCTTACGTACAGTTTACGTGTGATGTCTCGAAAATGATTAATTAAGAGAAGAGGCACTGTTTACTTTTTTTGGTGAGCTAGTAACAACAATTACGAAATTCTCACTGTCTTCAACCATGTGAAAAGACCCTGGATCGATTTGCTTTTTGACAAAACTGAGGATTCTACAGGAATTCAGTATCACGTATAACAGGACAGAAAATGCTTATTATGCTTATTAGAATTCACGAAAAAAGCCACTTAGATGTAGGAAGAATGTATCAACACTTCAAAAACAGCTCGTCAAGCCCCGGTGCCTGCTCCTAAATCGCCCGCTGTTCATCATGTCTTATCTTGGTTGCAGGTTCGAGCACACAGGTGTCGCAGTAGGCATGGTCTTTATGCAAATAAACGTTGGCCAATATTTTTATGGAGCTGATGCTACCGACCTAGATAAAGCCCGCTATCCATTGCTTGACGAGCTAAAAGCTTGGGAGATTAACAGAGTGAAATAACATCGATTGAATCGAGGACGAAAGGATGATGGTGTGGAGGTGGTGGAGGACATGAGTCCGAGTGGCTTGCCATGAGAGCAAGGGAGGCCAGAAGAGGCCCGAAGAAGATATAATTGAGGACGAAAGAATGATGTTCTGGAGGTGGTGGAAGACACAAAGGAGACCAAAAGAAAAGACGATGTTCTGGAGGTAGTGGAAGACACAAAGGAGACCAAAAGAAAAGACGATGTTCTGGAGGTGGTGGAAGACATGAGTCCGAGTGGCTTGCCATGGGAACAAAGGAGGCCAGAAGAGGCCAGAAGAAGATATAGTCGAAGACGAAGGATGATGTTCTGGAGGTGGTGGAAGACATGAGTCCGAGTGGCTTGCCATGGGAGCAAGGGAGACCAGAGAGGCCCGAAGAAGATATAATTGAGGACGAAAGAATGATGTTCTGGAGGTGGTGGAAGACACAAAGGAGACCAAAAGAAAAGACGATGTTCTGGAGGTGGTGGAAGACATGAGTCCGAGTGGCTTGCCATGGGAGCAAAGGAGGCCAGAAGAGGCCAGAAGAAGATATAGTCGAAGACGAAGGATGATGTTCTGGAGGTGGTGGAAGACATGAGTCCGAGTGGCTTGCCATGGGAGCAAGGGAGACCAGAGAGGCCCGAAGAAGATATAATTGAGGACGAAAGAATGATGTTCTGGAGGTGGTGGAAGACATGAGTCCGAGTGGCTTGCCATGGGAGCAAAGGAGGCCAGAAGAAGATAAAAAGAAACCCTGCTCCATATGATCTGAACAGCAAAACGGGAAATATAAAACTCCCAGATCAAGCCAATGAAAGAAACACTCGAACTGGCGCCATTTAGTTTGAAGGTGCACGATTCCCTAGCAGACGAGCACGGTCCTCCCGGCTGCGGTATACTTGCCCACACATAACCTCACATCACGACCACTTGCTTTTCTTTCTTTAATGAAATACTTGGTGACAATGCCTCCTCAAAGATTGATTTACTCCCGGCTGTATGTATTGCTCTAATCTTTTGGTTCACAGGAAAGCCGTCTCGTTGCTGTTGTGTTCGTGGTATCCAAGGCAAGGTTAAGGTGCACACACCTTGGACAATCGGACGTCACCGTCAAATTTCTCGAAAAACGCTGATCACTCGGGTTATCAAATGATTACAGTCAAACCTCTCTCTCAGCACCTAAATTTGTAGGCACAAAGCTCCTAAGATGGCGTGGTCCGTAAGTTGTTTCAGTATATGGGACTACTCTTTTGTAGACTGTCACTAAACGAGAGTAATCTTTCTTATCGAGCAGATCAATTGGCACCATGGAAGAATTGTTACCTTGTAATATACCCTCATCCTGCTGAAGAGGATTTACACTAGCATTCATTCTCCAGAACTGATTTGACGACTGATCTGACAACTGATGTCAACTGCCGATAAAGCTTTTCCTCTGACAAGCAAAATTTGACCAGTCTTGGTTTGTTTTGATGAACTTGCCCTCATTCTAGTGAATAGCCGCATCACATCGCGCAACAGAAACTCCGATCAGATCCGTTTTCACCAACTGAAGACCGCATCTTTGATACTACTTTTAGGTGGCATCGTATCGGGAGTCGTTCTGGTGTTTTCGTGTTCCAAGCTACCTTAGACTTGAAGCTGTTCGGCCAACATATACTTGAGGTAGAATCTTTGGCATTTTAAATGTTTCCCTGATCAAGTGGTTGGAAAATACTTGTTGATTTGGCTGGGAGAAGTTCACTTTGTAAATTTGACGGCGGCATTGCTTGTTTCAAAGCAGCCCTATGCGCTGAGAAACTATCCAGAAGCAAGAGCACTTTTTCATAATCAAAATGCGTGTAAGATATTCACAACCACTCTGCCATCGACTCGGATACCATTCGTTCTCAAGTTGTTTGCCGGTAAACCCAGTTCTTTGTTCGTATTTCACTTGGTTCGAAGGCACGAGGATTCCTTAATTTGCCGGTGTAATAAGTTGCGAAGCTTGCCGATTTATTGTCATCGATGCAAAGCATGAATATGCTACTCTTCTCCACCTTCGAACATAGCCATGATCTTATAGGTAGACGGCCCGAAAGACCACGTCTATGTATAATATACTTCCATCCATGGTGAAAACAGACTCTTTTCCATGTTTTCTTACAGTAAGCCGAATGCTTTCAATTTCTTCATAAGCATGTTCCGGTACCAAGCTGGCTTCACCGTGCATTGACGTCGGGCGTAATTCTCTGGCTTCACCGTGAATTGACGTCGGGCTGATTCTCTGGCTTCACCGTGCATTGACGTCGGGCTTATTCTGTATTGGCACTTTATTCGGACAATCCAGCCATTCGTAATTCTCTGGCTTCACCGCGAATTGACGTCGGGCGTAATTCTCTGGCTTCACCGTGAATTGACGTCGGGCTTATTCTGTTTCGCCACTTCGGTCGGACAATCCAGCCATTCGTAATTCTCTGGCTTCACCGTGAATTGACGTCGGGCTGATTCTGTTTCGCCACTTCGGTCGGACAATCCAGCCATTCGTAATTCTCGGTCCCGGTAATAGAGGACCAGTACTAAGGCTGAGTTTATATTCTGGGGGCGACCATTTCCAGGTCGAAACTACGTCGCCCACCATTGATTGCGTCGGGATTTGTTGTTTTCCACTAGCACTGATTGCTATTCGACTAATTGTCGATCCAAGTCTGGGTACATAGGCTTGACGATTCGCTTCAGACTTCTATTGTCAGCCCGTGCTTTTTGAAAATGTCGACTTGGGCATCTGAGGTTTCGGATTGCCTTCGAACCACACTGCCAATATCTTCCAGCTATGGCCATTCTTCCTGAAATGGCTCATTAACGTGTGCCGCATATCGTCGGTCAAATGGCCTGCTTTGGCCCAATCTCGAGACTGTGGAGTTTACCGCACTCCGTACAGCGAGACTAGACGCACAGCAGTAACCATGCCTCTGTTGCAGCCCAGTATCTGTGCTTCACTACACAGTCGTATTGTCTTCAAGATGGCCTGGGTACGGAACACTTCAGTTGCCGCTTCCTTCCACGTAGCATGTTGACCAATGGGATTGCCGAAAGACGTAGAGCTGCATATGGAACATAAAACACTGACTCACCTGAAGAACTTTTGCCTCCCAGGAAATCTCGACGAAAGAACGGTACTAGAATCAAGGAGAGCTGACCTCTAATCCCCAACCTAGCTATCAACCCAGTTATTCGGTTACCATCACGCTGTCCATTCATTTGCCAGAAGCAGATTTCTCTAGATGCCTTAGTCACATAGTAGGAGCTAGCGGGCTGTTACGTTAGCCATAGCCGCCGGGAAGGGCTGGGGATATTGACCGACACTTCTTCTGAAGATGGATTACTCCCGGTGGCCTTCCCTACAATCAGTCCATTTCGTTGAGACACCTTTTCCGATTGATGAGGGATTTTTGGTCTGGACTCCTTGAGATTAAAAATATGAACCTAAATAGATGGCTTAGCATCTACACAGACTAATCTTTACTCACAATAGCTTCCATTTCGTCCGTGTTTAGACGTGACCATTGTGTGCTTATGAAGATTCGGGCGGCTTTCAACCTTCCCGTCTTTGCCTATTGGAAACTGTATATTGCGATTACAGCCTGCATACGACAGGAACAGAAGTCAATTCCGCATCTATAGATATGCATATGGCAGAAGCCGCAGGGCCCATGCGCGTTTCGGATTAATACCGTGCAGTGTGCACTACTGCATCGGCACGGCTAATGACCAAACCTTTCATTGAGCAATTTCGTCTACATCAGTCTACATTCAAACTCATGGTACAATTGACCAAGAAGTTTACAGAATTAGTAGGCGCAAACACAACTCGACTAAGATCCCAAAGGCCGTCAGAGCTTAACTTTGGCTCGAGCAATCCACTCTGCAGTCTCTCCACTCTGCCTGGACGATGAGATCATGGCTTGCCGGGCAAGAAGCCTATTTCTCACGCCAATTCTTGTACTTGAAAAGGCGAGCCCTGTTTTGGTCTTGCAATTTTCGAAATCCAGCCTCGTCGAGATTTCGATTGGAAAATCAGAGTTATAAATATGGAGCAATTCCTCAACTTCCTCAACAGCTCGATTTTCACCACTTATCACCTTCAGATCACCTTGAACAGCCTCAATCTTGCCTGGTGAAGCTCAGACAAACTATCTACACCATGACAGTGACTATAAGAAATTTGACCCGTAAGGCCAATTTCTTAGAGCGACTCTTGTTCCTCTGGGAAAAAAAACGACTTTTTCCAAGCGTGTCCATGGCAGTCAAAATCAGCCGTCCGGTCAATGAAGACCTCATGTATCAAGCACTCAGACGGATGGTATTGAAATATCCATTGCTTCTTTCAAACGTTCAGGGTAAAGGCCACAATGTCAGGTTCGAGCCTCTTGACAAAATCAATTTCAAAGACGTTTATAGTGAGAACAAAGAGGTCACGAAAAGTTTTGTGGAGGATGACAGTTCCGGTCGGGTACTTACATCGGTTTTGGCGCATCAAAGCCATGCAAAAGACGGGCCGTTGTGGAAATTGGTCTATTACAAGAACACCCAGTGGCTCAGTTTCCATTGCTCGCATACAATCACCGACGGCGGGTCGATGGTAGTGTACTTAAAAGAGATCGTTGAAAGTCTCAACCATGTGGATAAGAAAGCTGATAAGCCCAAGGATTTATTTTCGCTAACGGAAGACTTGCCGCTTATTGAAAAGCCAATTTCACCCGACATCTTCCAAAGAACCCAATATGCGCCCGATCTACTTACAAGTTTCAAAGCGGTGTTGTTGAAGTTGGCCGTGAATGTCTGGCCGTCTTTTGTAGGGATTGTAGACCGACAACGGGCCGGGAAGTTTTTCGTCGACTCCCTGAGGCCCGAATCGGCTAAGGAGTTGTTTCAAAGCAATTTCATTGCCGATGAAAAGTCGCCTTTGAACTTTGCTGAACCGGGATTCCTCAATATTTCTCCCACAAATTTGAGTCAAATGTTGGTTAGATGCAGAGAACGGGGAATTAAGCTCCAGACGTACTTGATCATGGTCTACATCCACACGGTGCTTGAACTTTACCCCGAACGCTATGCAGAGAAGTATCTTACTGTGGGCGTGGCCGCGAACTTGCGGAGTCTATTCCAGGGGCTCGAGTCACATGCCACATACTCAGGAAAGGGCCAGGAATACGACGATGGATTCCATGTGCACGTGCCGATTTCGATCATCAAGCCACAGACAGAATTTTCCTGGGAGCAAGCCAAAGCATTCCATAGATTTCTCCATGAAACTGTCAATAGCAAAGCTTTTCTTGATGGGTACTACATTGCCAGCGAAGGAATGTGCGCTGAAAAGTATATGAGAGGTAAAGTTGGCACAGGAAAAGACTCGCTTTTCTTAGCAAACTCGAACTTGGGCCATGTGGACTTCAAGTCAGGCAAGTATCACATCGAAGATTTCTTGTTTGTTCCGTTTCCTGGTGCATTTACAGGAACACACCAAATGACTGTGATTTCGGCCACCAGTAATGGACTCAATATTGGATTTCTCAAGGGAGACCCGAATGTCACAGACTGGGACATGTTTAAAAAGACTCTTGCTGAGAATATGATCAAGTTTCTGAGGAATTAGATGGGGCTAATTCGAGGGAATTTGCTGATGCTTTGAGTGTTGCTCGGAAACATTAACACTATTGGTGAATCTTATCGTGCTAATTGGGTGTTCACCTAGTAAAATAGGATTGTTTAGAATTCTGGGGGGATACTTGATCGAATACAAATTATTTTATGTTTCAGGATCTCATATAGCTTATGAGGAGTGGCTTATCTTCTGGCCCCGTCCTTTTCAGTCTGGAGAAGGAACACCTGGGTCTCGGCAATTAGCTAAAAACCTCATGGCAGAACTTAACCATATCGGCAACCATCAAATTGAAGATGACCAAACCCCCACGGACATCTGATAGAACTCTTATTTGGGTCAATACTTCCCTCTCGTCTTCTCAATGTCTGGCATTCATCGTATCCACATCGCCTGTCAACTCCGGTCACAAATAGGCACCAACACTTTATGAACCATTTTACAGCGCAAGGGTAGATTAATTATGGTACACCACTTGAGAGCACGTGATGTAGATCACGTGTGGTCGACGAATTCGTCCCCAACGTTGAGACCTCGAAAGGTTTTCTCTCTATTCTATACTAAGTGTGTGGACCAGCAGTTCTTGGCAAGATCCTAACTTATATTTATATACTTGAATACAGACACATTAATTGAAAAGGTAGATTGAATATGGTACACCACTTGAGAGCACGTGATGTAGATCACGTGTGGTCGACGAATTCGTCCCCAACGTTGAGACCTCGAAAGGTTTTCTCTCTCTTCTTCTCCAAGGGCATGGACCAGTAGTTATAGGCAAGATCCTAAGTTACATGTATATACTTGGATACAGACACATAAATTGAAAGGAACAGCGCCGACTCAACCAGAAATGTGCGGTACAAGGCGAAGCTTGTCCATACCTTCTCATGGAAGCAGAACTGACGGGAAAGGTTTCTCAGAGCTTATCACAGATGCTGGTTCAGAAGAACCAGAGGTGTTCTCTTCAGAAGTTGGAGAGCCAGACATGATTAAGAACAGTCAGTGAACAATGGAGTTGTCAGTGAACAATGGAGTCATCAATGATGGTAGGAATTACTAGTACTAGGCGTACAACAAATTATGTGCGACTGGGACGATACAAATGATAACGACAGATGGAGTCCCCATAGACTTCTTCGTCGAACATACGACAAGCACTCGTGATTGGCTAAACTATAAGTGAGTATACAGCAAGGCCTAATACCACGTGATACTAACGGGCCCAGCGATCTCCGGAGATTGGTGCCCGCTTCTAGTGTCTTTAGATGCAAGCGCCAGTCAAAATTTTCCGTACACAGGTCACATTGAAGACACATGGCTCTGCAGTGAAGAACACACGCGAGGCCGCATCAATCATGCATGCGGATCTGTCGAATAGCCGGCTCCGCTCACCTCGGCATATGTATAAGACCACCCAGCGACCAGCCGGCTGTATATCCAAAGACGCTTTTTCCATTGTTTTATCACGTTGTCCTCCATGACGAAACCAACAATGACCCTGCTTGTGACATGTGTGGATGCATCCTATGGGACACACACATATCCCGTCACCAAGCAAACAGGAACAGATTTGTTCTGTAATGGCGGACGACTCTGGGAAACCATGCTGGCTAATTCTGGTGAAAGGGGGCCCAAAAGTTTCAAAAAGTACTTGGTGGTGCTTCCACTTTTGTTCAGTTTACTTTTCGCGTGAGCAAGATTCACGAGAGATTTTGGAGATTACAATTGACGTTAACATTGAGAATGAAACCGTTTTAGCGGACGCCTTGTAACCTGTTTTGGAAGCCTCATGGCCAAAGGCCCACTAAATAATCAAATACATAAGATACACACCTTGATTTGGAGACACAGACAAACTCGTATCAAAAAATAAACAACTTTTGAAGCTTGGGCAGCCAGCACGTGTACACATATTGCATTGTTATTGTTTCTCCATAAAGGGCCGGCCCAGCTTGACTAGTCTCATTGGCCAGCTTTGCACACTGCTGATGCAGCCGACTTGCATGCAGATTGCATAATCTCTCACGTCAACTTCTGCATGCACCGAGAAATGTCGTGAGAGAGTTACGATAGCGTTTGGTCCGCAGTTTCGCAATATATGTCATTCACTCCCATTTTTTGATGAAGGGCAAGACTTTCTGAGAGACCTCCCTGTAAATGAAGACAGAATAAAGCGAACGTGTTTCCCGATACGTGTGTCGTAAATCTGTGTGTCGTAAATTTGGCATCATGTCCGCGCGCGTCTTGTGCGTGAAGAGACATGCGTCAATTTACGAGGACAATATGCATGGCTCTTTGCTCCCCAAATCAAAGCGATGGTTTAAAACCCGACCTAATTCCATTGATTGTATGTAACACACAGAAGCATTTTTAGAGCCCTAGTCCACAAATCAAAAGCCCAAGATTTTTAAGCGATATGGTTAGCTTTAGCACAAAGGGAATGACGGAAGTTGTTGCCTGTCATCAGTTCAACGGAACCCATTCGACAGCACATACGTTTCCGGGAATGGCAACATTCAACATGCTTTGTGAAAACGGAAGCATATACAGAGAAGCGCCAACAAGCTTGAATGTAGCAAATCACGATACGAGAAGCGTTAAGACTGTTTTGCTTATGGTGGGGCTTTTGTTTAGTCTGATACTTTTGTGGTGAATTGTTTTTTCCATAGACAATTGGCTGGATCTTTATCTTTAAGGAGATGTGCCAGTTACCAAAGACGAAGAATCTGCAAAGCCACTGTGGATATTTAACAGATATCACTCAATTTACAAGAGTCTTTAAACTGAGCATTCTTGTTCTCCAAATAAATTGAGATTTGGATTCGGCTTGAAGATCTGAAGTGAAAACAATTGAGGCAAAGCTTTGAAGAAGCTAATTTCGAGATGATTTAATTCAGATTCATGTGAATTGAAAGAAGCTAGATGAAGCCATTCGTGTATCAAGTTGGCCCTCAAAAAGGCACATGATCTGGAAGCCAAAAAGCGTTTGGATATGGGGATTCTGTAATAGATACGCAAGATAATCACATACCGGAATAAAGACACTCGTCATGAAGTCATTGGCCAGGAAGTCATTGGCCAGGAAGTCATTCGTCATGAAGACAAACCTCATAAACTCACACCTCATAAACTCACACCTCATAAACTCACACCTCATAAACTCACACCTCATAAACTCACACCTCATAAACTCACACCTCATAAAGACACTCGTCATGGAGACACTCGTCATGAACTCACACCTCTTAAACTCACACCTCTTAAACTCACATTTTGCAACAAAAGATCGCGTGATAAGGTCGTCCAACCGTGTGCGTTCGTACCTACTTCTTTGCGGAAATAACTTTGCTGCCTCACAGTAGTGATCCCAGCTCGTTTTAGAAGTACTCTGTTCAGAGATTCTATCGTGCAACAAGCAAAGGGAGTGGGTATTAAAGAGTAAAGCTTGAAGATTTCACCTCCAAAGAACTTTGGAAAGTTGCAGCTACATGGAAGAAGTATGGGATCTGATACACCACAAGTGCTTCTTGCATTTGGCCAAAAAGCATCGTCCCACGTATCTGAGCTCAGTCTCTCCAGTTCTAGCATCTTCTGAGCATCTCCAATGGGCCTGGGGGCTGTGCTTAACTATTGAGTACGGCTTTCCCCCTTTTCTGGGAAATTTGCTCTAGCAAGTATCAATTACTATAACGTATAATTACCTGGTATTGAACCCAGAGCTGCCAAAAAGGCACATGCACTAACATCTTTAGAACAGTACGACACCCTTAAGATAACCCCTTTGTTTTCTTAATGAAAAGTTGGGGATTTTCGAGAAACATATTTGCTATTTTGATTACTAGGATATCTTCAAATCCAATCCTGGAACAGTGAAATATTATTACGATTTTCGCGTAATTACCGCCGCAGGAACCCAAGAAATGTCGCAAGGGTAATCGCAGGAGCCCTGAACTCCTGAAGAACTATAAATTACATCACAAACCCCGCTTAATTTGCTCACTGAATAATTACACTACAAACCCCGCTTCATTTGTTCACTGAATAATCACACCTCTTTTGCCGATCATTCATGGGTGTCCAAGAAAATGGTGAGCCAACCGCCTTTTGCTGTGGAGCAGTTTATGGATAAACACGAATCCAGCGTCCAGTATAATATGGGCGAAACATGTGTGGACTCATTGACGATCCCGGAGTTTCTCGGGACGGATTCAACAGCAACCAGCCAACTCATTGCCGATTTGCTTACCACAAAACTCACGTACGGCCACATTCAGGGATCCCCGGGCCTACGCCGGGCCATTGCCTCCTTGTATACGGAGTGTGGGGTCACGGAAGAGCACGTGGTGGTGACAAACGGCGCCATAGCGGCAAATTTCCTTACTTTTTATGCCATAGTCTACCCGGGAAGCCACGTTCTCGTAGCAGTGCCGAGCTACCAACAGTTGGCGTCGGTACCTGCGATGTTTGGTGCAAATGTCGAAGTTTTTCGTGTATTTGCCGAAGATTCCTACCGGCCTCGACTTGATGTGCTTGAGGAGACGTTTTCGAGGAAGAAAATACGGCTTTTCGTGATAAATAACCCGAATAATCCAACAGGGTATGTATGGGGTAACGAAGTGCTTGGATCCATCACGGACCTCGCGAAGAGATATAACGTTACACTCATGTGTGATGAAGTATATAGGCCGTTGTTTCATGATGAAAATCCACTTGAAACGCCGCCTGTGAAATCGATTCTCTCTTTCGGCCTCAAGGATTCTATTGTCACTGGCTCGATGTCCAAGGCGTTCTCTCTTGCTGGGCTACGTGTAGGGTGGATTGTCACGAAAAATCCCGGGTTTCTCAAAGGAATGTGGGAGAAGCGCGATTACAACACGATATCCGTGCTGATTTTGGATGAGTACATTGCCACGGCAGCGCTTCAACAGAAAGACCGCATTTTTAAACGGAATCTTGAGATTTGTCGTATAAATTTGGCGAGAATACTGAACTTCGTCGAATCACATAACGATAAAGTTTCATGGGTGAAGCCGAGAGGCGGATCGACGTGTTTTTTCAAACTTAACATCAAAGCGACCACCATGGATTTCTCCGAGGCTTTGATCGCAAAGTATGGGGTTTTGGTTGTTCCCGGAGAAGTCTTCGATATGCCCGGGTGGATCCGCGTTGGGTTCGGAAATTCCACTGCCGATATTTCTGAGGGGGTCAAGTACTTAGGTTTTTTGCTCCTGGAATATGCTACTACGTAGTTTGCGGGCACTGTTTTGAAGAAGAAGGTCAATTGTGTGGTTTTTGAAGGGCAATTTTTCTCTGAATGACGGGATGTGTGCTTCGCAACATCCTGGTCTATGGAACCTACGGTAACTTACAGTACTCTTTTAAAAAGTTCACAAATGAGAAGGTGGCGCTTTAAGTCTATTTTATGATTGCTTCTCTTTTGAGATTAACTACTTGACTGAATCTCTCTTGAAAACGGTTAGATCAATAGACTGTCGTGACGTGAAACTTTGTTTATGAGGTCAGTGTTGGATTTCTATGGTAATAAGGGTGCTCAAAGTCTTTTGGGTATTGCTTCGGTGTCAATTACGATAATTATTCGGACTAATACCATATGCTTCGAATTTACAACAGTGTTGATAACCGACAAGTTGGGTCACTTTTTCAAGACATGGCTCCTAAGCTGAACTTCTGGTGATAAACACCTTCGTCTTGAATGGTATGTTTCCGATTAAATTATATGACGAACATCGTCCCATGAGCGATCCGAATCCCTATCTAGAGTGCAATCAACTCCCAGAAAGATTCCGGTTGTAAACAAAGAACTTTGCACTCGACACATTCTCAGATGCAAAGTCTCGCGAATCCTGGCAATTCTGTATGAGTTTAAGTTTCATTCAACGTCACAATACCCATCGGCACCAAATATAGCTCAGCACCATGACTAAACTCGAAGCATATTGTTTCGAAGAAGTGTCTCGTTTCGGCTGGCTTGTTAATTTGAGTGGAAGAAAGGTTTCTTTGAGGATCTTCAGATAGGCTCAAAGAATATACTCTCATCAATCTGTTTTCAGGTACTCATTTAGTGTCGCGAGCTATCCGCTCAAAAAATACCCTGATTTCCTTTTCTTTTTCAAAGAAACAATTCCACGATGCCAGAAAGAAACGAGATCTTTCATCTCACAGTATCAAAGACAAATTTCTTACTACTATCGAGGTGATTTCATTATTCTCGAAGTATCGATACTATAAAGCTCGCTGATCCAAATTGGTTTTCTCGTCTATGAGCACTTAAACCCACACACTATTGAATTGATTCGCCTTGAAAACAGTTTTGGCAAGCATCTTAATATGACCACGTACTATAAGACTGCGGCAATTTCTTTTGAAGAAACGAATCATATTACAGGAAGCCCCTTTGTTCAGACGCTTTAAAGCAGCAGATGCTGCCTGCGTTTTTACACTGTGGCCTTATTTGAAGCTTTTGTATCACTTGTGGACGAGAGATTTACAAGATGGTGAGTTTTGGGAAACAGGACAAAAACAATGGATATGGAAAAAATGCGCACTTCGATCACGTTCATTCTTGAACAAGGTGAAAAAACTCTCGCATACATTCCATGTTGAAGTCTTTTAAACCTGAGTCACCAGATGCTAGCTCTCTATAGCCTCTTCTGCTCCAGCAGTGGAAGAAGGCACTTGGTGAGGTAGATCCAACGAGTCGATGACAAGGTAGTTCATTAGCACTAACAAATGCATGTCAAGATAGTTCGCTTTTGCTGAAGTTCAGCGTGAAGTGAGCTGTGGTTAGACACTAGGCATGTCATTTGTGAGCTGCTTATGGGTTCTCTATAGGTCTTTTCTCTTTTTTTTCTTTTTTATGATGGATACATGTGTGTTGAAGGATGCCCCTGGGCTCAGCCTAGTGACAATAACTATGTTCAACTATAGAGAACCTAGCAGGACACCTTTGGTTCCCACGCTCCTACCGTTCTTAGGCGCGGAACGCCTCACGCTGAACTTCAGCAAAAGTTTCCCTGAAGACGCGAAGCCCATTGCTTGTTTTCGAGCGGGTTCGAACCCGCAATTTATGGGTGATTTATGTAGGTGCTTTGTTTCATGACCTTGACCGCTGCACCATCGCGGAACAAGGCAAACCTGCATCATCGCGGAAAAAGACTTAGTTAGATACATTACGTAAAGAAAACTCCGATCAACGAAAGAATTTCAATCGACTCGAATGTGAGAATCTTGAAATCAACCAATTGATATATACGCCCCGTTGAAAGAAAATTCCAGTTACGGCCCTACCATGCAGAAAGCACAGTTTCCCGTCCGATCAACACTTGTTAAGCTGCATAGGGCGATACTGAGTAGTGTAGTGGGAGACCATATGCGAAATTGTCGTGCTGTAATTTTTTTCCACTTTGTTTCTTTTAAAAAAAAACCACGCTGTTGCAGGTTTTTCCCTATAGTTTAATACATTTTGGTCACTTCTAGTGGCTAATAGTAATATGATTGTTTCTTTAAAAAACCCCTGTTTACAACAATACCGAGATTTTCAACCGCCAAGTGGTAATATACTAAGGAACCACGATTTCGTGCAGTCCTAATAATCTTAATAATCCATAATTTTAATAATTCACAATCATAATAATCCATAATTTTTATAATCCTTAAAAAAATTTGATACATCCCTAATAATCTTTATTATCTTGATAATCTTCGTATTTTGATTATTATTCGTAATTTTTCAAACCTAATTAAATCTGAATATTCATGATAACCTTAAACCCTGATTAAATCTCAGTAATCCCTTGTATCTTTTTTTTCTCAAAAATCCTAATAATCTTCATAAAATCCTAATGATCTCCATAAAATCCTAATAATCCCAATACCCTTCAACATCTTCATAATCATCAGAATCTTGGTAAAATCTCAAAACTCCTACTAATCTTCACAATCCTTAAAAACTTGCTAAAGTCCCACTACTCTTCATGATCTTCAAGATCTTCATAATCCTTACAATGTGAGAAAAATCCTAACAATCCTAATTATCTTCACAATCCGAAAGAACCAAGTGAAATCCTAAAAATTTTTTTTAAAATCCACATGATCTTCATGATCTCCATAATCCTTAAAATCTTCAATAAATCTCAATAATCCTAATAATCCTAATTATCCTAATAATCTTAATAATCCCAATAATCCTTATAATCTTAACAATCCTAAAAATCTTACTAAAATCGTAATAACAATCCCAAAAGTCTCCATAATCCCAATGATCGAAATCCTATAGTATGCCAAAGCTTCAGTCCACATCTCTCTCCACTATAAGCTGGAGCACAGTCCTCCCCCAATGATGCCATGAACTCTCGAAGATAAGAACACATAAATTCAAAGATAAGATCCATATATCCAAAAGCCTGCTCTCTTACATAACCAGAGCTGCAACGTTTCTAAAGACCAGGCAATAACCATTGAAAAGCAAAAGAAATGACCCTATTACTAATGCGATTTGCACCTGGAGCGAACCGTCGCACTTAACAGTGAGGAGTACTTAAGAGAGAGGCGCGCCAGTAACCGCTCACTGAACCTCCACTGACCACTAGGCACGGTAAAGAGCTTATAAAGGCCCCCAAAACACTCCACAAAACACGTCCAAATCGTCAAGGAATGCTTTGCCTGACTTCCAGAAGCCTCAAGGCTCGCAACCCCGGCTTTTTATCCAGGCGAAAACTCGCTTCGGCTCACTCTCAGGCAGACCTTCTTCGCCAGTACCCAGTTGGCCTTTCAGTCCATGGATACACGATTGAAAACGTGGAAAACGTGCCTGAATTCTCGCTTGTAGCGGTAAAATTGAAACACATGCGCACGGGGCTGCAGCACGTGCACTTGGCTTCGGCGTCCGACAGAAATAACGTGTTTTCCGTGGCGTTCAAGACCAATGCCCCCGATGCCAGCGGAGTGCCTCATATCCTCGAGCATACCACGCTCTGTGGCTCATACAAGTACCCTGTGCGTGACCCCTTCTTCAAAATGCTCAACCGGTCGCTCAGTAACTTCATGAACGCGATGACGGGACACGATTATACCTACTATCCATTTGCCACTACCAACAGGAAAGATTTCGATAATTTGATGGACGTATACCTTCTGTCTGTGTTCGAGCCCCTTCTTACACATGAGGATTTTATGCAAGAGGGCTGGCGGCTCGAGCACGCCGATGTCTCCGATGAAAAAAGTGCGCTTCAGTTCAAAGGAGTCGTTTATAACGAGATGAAAGGTCAGTGCACGAACTCTGCCTACTTGTACTGGATGAAATTCCAGCAAAGCATATTTCCTGAGCTCCACAACTCCGGAGGCGACCCGCCGGCCATTCTCAACTTGCAATACGAGACGTTGGTCGATTTCCATGCTTCAAATTACCACCCTCTGAACGCAAAGACGTTTACTTACGGTACCTTCGCTTTGAACGAGCACTTGCGCAAACTCAACGACGCGTTCGCCCATTTCGGGTCACGCCAACGGCGTTCAAGTGTGAAAAGATCGATTTTTGAGACGTCTCCCCAAAAGAACCACACAGTCACTGTTTCCGGGCCCCTGGATTCGATGTCTTCTAAACCATTAGACGACCAAGTGAAGGCGTCAGTCACGTGGTATTTGGGAAATGCACTCGATGATGCCAACCTCTATGAGATTTTCAAGTGGAAAGCATTGTCATCGCTTCTTTTTGACGGCCATAATGCTCCGTTTTATCAGGAATTGATCGAGACCGGCTTCGGCGAAGATTTCCTGCCTAATACGGGTCTTGATCAAACGACGTCTCTTTTTTCGTTCACAGTAGGCGCTACCAACCTCTCTTCCGAAAAAGCCGACAATCTTCACGCTAGAATCACCGAAATTCTACAAGAAAAAGTGGTACCAGAGCTTGCAAAAGGAGAATCTTCGTCATTTAACCATAATTTACAGGCCATTCTCCACCAGTTGGAGCTTAGCTTCAAGAAACATAAACCTGGGTTTGGTTTGGGCTTGCTCAACTCGCTCGTGCCTTCTTGGGTTAATGGTCTGGATCCATTTAAGGCCTTGCAGGTCCAAACCATCCTCGATAAGTTCAAGGACGAGTACCGAGAACAAGGCTTGAAGATGTTTGAAGAAATGCTAAACCGTACTCTTCTCAATCCCGAAACTCCCACTTTTAAGTTTGTTATGATGCCGGATGCTACTTATAACGATACTTTGGTGGCCCAAGAAAAGGAAACTCTCGAAGCTAGAGTCAAGAACCTCTCCGATGATGATAAGCAGATGCTTCTTGAAAGGGGCCAAAAACTTTTGGAGAAACAACAGCACTCCGAAGATGTATCGGTGTTGCCCACGTTGACTCTCGAGGATATTCCAAGAATGGGCGACAACTACGATTTGAACTTTAGTAGCGTCACCAGTGTTGGTGCTGGTGCTGGTGGGGTGATACAAAAGCGCGTCACTAACACTAACGACTTAGTTTATGTGAACGCTAAAAAGAATATTTCATTCCTCCCTGAGAGACTTTACAAATACCTTCCTTTGTTCAGCACGTGCTTGACCAACTTGGCGGGCACCGAAACAAGTCTTATCACGGAATTGGAGACAAAGATTCAAAAACTGACCGGCGGAATCAGCTTTTCTGTTACTGCCAAGACAGACCCTTACGACTTACTGAAACCCACCCTTCTATTCGTGCTTTCGGGTATGGCCCTTCGAGAGAATTCCAGCCATATTTACGATTTATGGAGCGATATCTTGCAGAACACAAAACTCTCTGCGGACAACGACTTGGTGGTCGAAAAACTCAACACCTTGGTGAAGAACTTGGCGCAGAATCAATTCAACACAATCGCTGAGCGTGGTCACTCTTATGCCAGCGCATACAGCAATTCACAATTGACCCCTACCAAATATATTAATGACCTTTTTTCTGGGGTGGGCCAAGTTCAACTTATTTTGGAAATGAATAAAAACCTTGAAGAGCGGGGAAAAGACTACTTGAAAGAGGAACTTCTCCCGATATTACAGGAAATCAAAACACTCTTGAATGAGGGATTCATCGAGAGTGGCACTAAGGGGTTCAGTTATAGTCTTGTAGCTGACAAGAATGGCGTTAAAGAGAACGAGAAGCTCATCGAGGACTTTGATTCAAAGTTTACGACTAAGAATGTACAATTCTCAAACATTCTCGCTGGTGTGGCCTTGTCATTCGAACCAGGCACCATTTCGAAGACGATCTTAAATTTTCCATTCCAAGTCGGATACTCTTCATTGGCTAAATTTGGAGCCCCATACGCAACGAGAGATGGTGCCACGCTCCAAGTCTTATCGCAGTTAATGACTTTCAAACACTTGCACTCTGTCATCAGAGAATCCAATGGAGCTTATGGGGGCGGACTTAACTATGATGGTTTAGGTGGAACGCTCAATTACTTCTCCTACAGGGACCCCAATGCAATCAAATCTTCCAGATCGTTTGAAACAAGCCCAGAAGCTGCAAGAAGCAACCTTTTAAGCAAGAAATGGGATGAAAAAGACTTACAAGAAGCAAAGCTTGCGATCTTTCAAAGCGTTGATGCTCCTAGCCACATCTCCAGTGAAGGCGCCGCCCATTTCCTTGATGGCATAAGCGACGAAATGAGACAGGAAAGAAGAGAAAGGTTTCTCGACGTGACACTTCAGGATCTCATTGATGCAAATGAGAAGTACTTGGTGAATGGCAAAAGTAATGTTTTCACGGTGTTGGGCGACTCCGAGGGTTTACTGTCGGATGAGACATGGACAGTCAAGTCTCTTTAGATCGTAGGGAATCCCCAAAGGAAGAATGAAGCAAACATGTACATAGACACATTTAGACATCGAATCATAGATTGATAGAATCAGTGGATAATCTCAACAGACCTTCAGTGTGGTACGACTCTTGACATCTTGCATGAAATCGTTTATTGTTTTCATGATGCGTAAGCGACTACACATTCTTCAAACCCATCTGTTATTTGAGTTTTGTATCGCCTGACGACTGTTTTCTTGAAATTTAACTGGGTTCAGATTCTCAAGTCCATGAAAACTTGGTCATTGGAAAAAGGTCCAACCAGAAGCAACCATACACTTCCATAAATCAAAATATCCGCAATCTACAGCTGGTAATTTCCTGTTTCATATTATATTCGTTTTTTCTCGGGCATTTGAGAGAGCGTCCATCCCGTTTTCAACCCCTAACCAAGCCTTCGAGTCCATATCCAGTTCTATACACATGGATCTATTTACATCTCTTACCTTCCCAGCTCCCCTCGTTTCTATTCTATCGCATTTATACCCGGTGTGTCCTCGTATAATCCTTTGGAGGGGCTTCGGGAACTCTTCTCTTCTTGGCCTCCGTGAATAGACAGTGTCTTTGAGCACGTGGGTCGTATAAAATGAGACTAAGACGCTGGGTGTGTCTTGGGATCTTGAACCACTTCTCATACCCCGTTTTCGCTGCGGAAACAAGGCGTACCATTGTGTGCACGGATTTAGCTTTAGCCATTCTGTTATTTGTGGGTCCGGGACGGTTCTAGAGCGTGTTGTAAGGTTTTGGGAGAGTGTGATTTAAGACACGGCTTTACTTGGCGCAACCAGAATCGATGATATTTCCTCACACTCTCACACCCGTACCTCCCGCGCTGGTGGCCTTGCTAGGTTAAGCAGGAGTGTGGGTGCAAAAAAGATGATAAGGGTTGATTTTGGATCATTACTCTTTGTCAAATTTTTCATTCAAACGCTTAGATTGGTCTGGAAGAGCAAGAAGAGAAAATGAAAGAATGCGGACCTCCTGGAAATGTGGGTGAGGGATTCCCGCGCTTCGAGAGTCGGCCTGAGGACTGGAACACATTATGTATTGAGGACTTTCGATTTTGATATAAAGTCCAGAGATCCTGCCAGATCAAAATTGTTCCCGTACTGAAGTACTCGGAGAGTAAAGTATTAGCTTTTGAACTCTTGGGGCACGCTTGTCTAGAGGTAAGTTTTTTTTGTCAAGAGGTGCTTTCTTCTCTTTAAAGGTACATTTCCTCTCCCTATAGGTACATTTCCTCTCCCTATAGGTACATTTCCTCTCCCTAACGGTACATTTCCTCTGTCAAGAGAAAACTTTCTTTGTCAAGAGGTGCTTTCTTCTCTTTAAAAGTACATTTCCTCTCCCTATAGGTACACTTCCCTATCCAGAGGTACATTTTCTCTGTCAAGAGAAAACTTTCTTTGTCAAGAATTACATTTCTTCTCTCAAGAGGTGCTTTCTCCTCTTCAGAGGTAAGTTTTCTTTGTCAAGAGGTGCTTTCTCCTCTTCAGAGGTACATTTCCTCTCCCTATAGGTACATTTCCTCTCCCTATAGGTACATTTCCTCTCCCTATAGGTACACTTGTTGGTAATATTGTTAGATGCGCTATATGCACACAGGATACGATTATTGATAGTTTTTAGCTGTAAAAGGGTTGGGTCGTGATAGATTTACAACCTCATCTATCCGTTTATTATCCGTATAGAATCACTTGAAAAAGAGAAAAGAGGTTCTCCTTCTCGTCGTGGAAGAAAAAACTTCCTCGCCCTCGCAGCTCCGCGTCTCTGGTGGTGTCTGGGAGAACTCGCATTAGGTTATCAAAACCTAACGCAAGAGCCCCAAATATCAACACTCCCTCGATTACTATCCTTTGAATCCCTTATGAAATATAAAGTGTTTCAAAGAACAGTCATCGGTATTTGTAAGCTCATGCATCCTGACCCACCTTAGCCTCTTGTACAAGCAAT
>JAKTYA010000270.1:0-26904 GCA_030561745.1 Metschnikowia gelsemii
GAATCTTCAATTGCTGTATCTGATTATGGCCGTCACATTCAATACCAGCGTGGTTCTTCTTTGCTACACTTGCCGAAGCTACTATTTTCCCCATTCATGCTTTTCCTGTGCTTGGCAATATCCCGTGGCAGGAAACCAAAGCAATTTCGTCTTCAGCAAATTTACCTTAAGACTTTTGCTGCGCTTGGTCACCTTCATACATGTGTCGGTTTCACGCCTGTTCTACCCCCACTGGTTTTTTTTTGTTTTTCATTTGCAACCACCCCTTGTCCACGAATGGTATGCCTCTCAATTTCCTTTCCCCTCCTGCCTCTCCTGATGGTTTTGTTGATCGCAGTAAATTATGGCCATTCGCACCTCATCGAGCTCCTTCTCTCGTCACTCAATTCCAAATCATCTCACGACCCTCGGCCCGATTCATCAACGTCCACTGCTCATCATTCCCACATTCATTCCCAGGAGGGCAGAGAGGCATTCATCGTCTGCCTACATTCAAAAACCTGTTTCTAATACTCAGACTCGCTCGCCGCTCATCAGAAATACTTTCACTCCGGAAAGCAGTTCTATGATAAACGCCATTCCGATGATCAATTCCGGGAAGGCGAAGAGGTATTCATCGATTGCTCGCATTCAGAATTTTCTTCGGATGCTCACAACGCTTCACTCGACAGAAAACTCAGAATAAGATACTCGGTCCCTACACAATCGCAGCTGTCCACAGCCCTGTCAACTACAAAATTAGCTATGCCGCTCGACTTCAAAGGACGCCCGGTTTCCCATATTCGTCTGCTCAGATCCAAAACACAACCTTACGCAAGTTCTCGCCTCTTTAAACAACACTAACTGCTATACTTGATCTACGCTAGGATCGTTTCTCACAGAGAACTGACTCGAAACTGGCGGGGATGTCAGGTAACGCATAGAGACAAGTATAATACGGCCGCGTGAGCCTTCCCTCAACTCCCAAGGCTCCGCGTCGCACGTTACCTACCACGTGTCTCTCTCTGACGGGCGCCGGGATATATAAATCCCCGCCCGCTCGGCCTAGATAGTTTTTCTAGGCCATTCAATTTAGGTTATCTCAAGTCTATATACTGCTCTCAATCAATTCCAATCACAGTATATCACTTTTATCATTGCTCGGGCTATTAATATCTGACATACGCCAAGGATTACGATTCCGACGACCCCCATTTTCGCAATTCGTAATTTATCGTAATACGTTTTATGTTTCCGTTTGAACGTTTATCTTTACGCTAAATACGCTTTTTTACGTTTCCTAGTATTTTACGTTTTTCACGGTTTTTCCAAGGTCTTTCTTCCGCAAGGTACTCATTAACCAGTGCTGCACATCCTGTTCAGATATTGGGTTGAAGCCCAAGCAGAAGCACCCGACATGCACGTATTCACGGCCGTTAATTTTGTGATACTCGAATGCTCCTCGCTCGTTTATTGAAAACATAAAACGAGAACGACTCGCCTCATTCACGCCGCCTTCTTCAAAGCCCAATTTCACCATTCTTTTCAATGTGTCTGTGTTCAAATATATAAATATAACTTAGGATCTTGCTTAGAACTATATGATCAAGACCCTTGGAGAAGAAAAGGGAAAAAACCTTCCGAAGTATCATCGGGGAAAAAACTTTTCCGGACGACTTCGTCGGCCACACGTGATCTCTAATGGTGCATCATAATTAATCTTGACAATTCTGCGTGCTCAATTACGATCACAGATATCTCTTCGGAAGCGTCTAGTTGACAAGCCGATTTTAGTTCCATTGAATTGAAATAGCTGAGTTCTCTTGCTTCAAAATCAAGTCTATTCAAACGACAAGTCTTGAAGACTAAACTTGACCAAGGTAGGCTTGTCTCGCTAACGTGTAACTTTCCTTTTGCCCTCGAAAGTATACCCATGAATACCCGGGGAACACGACAACTTTGATCAAGCGTTAAAAATCCAAGCACCAAAATATGTTGTATTATTCCGCTAAAATCTGCACTAAAGCTTGGCGGAACACAGTTTTGAAGTAAGTAATTAAACAAATCGAAACTATCAACACATTTTCAAAGTGCTAAGTATAGAGATTGCCCGCAAATAAGATAATGAGCAAATTACGCACGAATTACGAAGACTTACGAAGATTATTTCGACTAATTACGAAACATTTACGACAAACTTACGCCACAAATTACGATTGCCGATTACGATGGTGATTACGACGGCTCCCAAAAACGTAATTTGAATTATGGTGGTGATTGGGATGGCCCCAATTTTCGCAAATCGTACTTTTGGCGTAAAACGCGCGCAACGCGCAACACTGATACCGGCATAGAGGGTGGTGCTTCTGACTACATGGTACAGTCAAAATGTTGGTAATTTTGTTAGATGCGCTATATGCACACAGGATACAATGATTGATAGTTTTTAGTTGTGAAAGGGTTGGGTCGTTATAAATTTACGACCTCGTCTATCTGTTTATTATCCGTATAAAATCACTTAAAAAAGAGAAAAGAGGTTCTCTTTCTCGTCGTCGAAGAAAAAACTTCCTCGCCCTCGCAGCTCCGCGTCTCTGGTCGTGTCTGGGAGAACTCGCACTAGGTTATCAAAACCTAGCGTTCGAGCCCCAAATACAGACACAAACTCCAATATTTGGGAATTAATTATTGCACACTTTTTTTTGGGAATTTCAGGACATTGGGACATGCAATTAAACAAAATTTCCTAATTAGGAAGTGTAATATGCATAAAAGTGTCCTATTTAGGAAAAAATAATTATTTTAAAAAAAAGGGCGCTTGTTTCATGTGCGCTTTGATGCATGAATCAATTACTTGCTTCTGAAATATTAAATTGAGGTTGATGATTTTTTGTTTATCTGCTTTGGAAGCGGGCACCTTCATCCCCTACTTCGTCGTCGCTCAGGAATACTTCCACAAGATCATGGTGAACTGGCCGAAGGGACGCTTCTGACCTTTTGAGTTGAGTTACAATATCTGTTGGTATGCAAGAATAGCTGAAACCGTTGGATTGGTTTAAGCCTGCCGAAAACTCCCGTTCAGCCTCAAAATCATCAATTTTTCGCTGCTTAGGTTGACCGTTCTTTACGTCTTTCAAATCTGAGACTGCCATTACAAAAGTTTTTTTCATTTGAGTACTCCAGTTTGGCATGTAATCCGCAAACGCTATTAAATCAGTAATACCCTACACCGCAGCCTGCCATTTTGTTTGCCAAGACTCATCATGTTCAAGACATTCACTCTCGTCGTCGTCCACGGTTACCGGAATGTTGCACTGTATGATTTCAGAGAGAGTAGGAATGAAGGAGATCGGCGGTATGTCTTCGACCTCTGGACATGGAAAATTTTCGATGCTCATTGCATCATGTATTCTTCAGCAGTAGCGACTCTTGCGTATGCCAACGAGATCTATTTTGGCACTTCTGGAGAGACAAACTCTTCAGCTGGTTAATTGTCATGAAACAACGTGCTCTCTTCAAAGCACTTTTCAATCGTGAGGCTTGTGAAGTCTGCAGCCGCGGCCGAATTGAGATTTGCCAAGAATTCAGAAGTTTTTACACTGGAAACGCGCTACGTGTCCGTGACACACACCATTGAAAACGTGAAGGTAACCCACAATGTTATCTATCTACCCAGCGAATTAAAAGTCAAATTTAGCGAGTTCTTGGAGCCGAAGAAGCAGATTTTAACGTTGTCCCAAATTTGAAAATTTTGTTGAAAAAATTGGGATTTCTAAGACAGTAGTAATTTCCCAATGTTTTTCGGTCTTAACTATAAGAAGTCTGCATATAACATTTCTTATTTCTTTTTCTTGTGCGGCGTTTCCAAATCGCGGAAATTCCCAACTGGAAAACCTCCCAATTATTGGAGTTTGACTGTACTCTCCTAAAGCTAAGAGAAATGAGTTCTGGACCAGGAATATGTGCTCACGTAAATTCTCGAATATCTTTAAGTGCGCTTTTATTGTATCCCGATCAGACAGCACACAGCAGCAGAGGGTCCAGCGCAAGCCTGACTTAGACGAAGCCGACCCGGAGTTGGCGAAATAAATTATCACCAGCATCAGTGGAGAAATTGGATAGCCCTAAAGGCACTTAGAAATAGGCCACAAAACTTCTTGCTAACCGGAAGTTGGCAAATATGGACCCCTGAGGAGCAAATTGAATGAAAGAATGTGAAAGTGGAAACGGAAATAGCGCAAGCCACCACCTCTTACCCACCATCTTTTACTCCTATCTTACCTACCATCTCTTACTCCTATCTCACCCACCATCTCTTATCGGGCGAAGGGGATCAACGCTTCAAAGACTAAAACAGAAGAGGAGATTTCGATATTATCTCGGACACAAATACATGGAGCTAAAATTGAGTCTTATGCTTTCAGAAATCTTTGCACTTTTGCAATTTTCTTGAATAGAAATACCATGGTATTGCTCCACAGTGGTGTGGTTGCAAGTGCCTCACAATTGACACTGAGCTCAGTATTATTTGTGGGATTCAACCGATTAAATTTCATTGTATTCTCAAAGAAAGAGATCTATAGTGATTATCTCAAAGGGAAAGGAGCAGAAAATATGGCAAATCTGGAATTCGGCGCTCGAAGTGTTCACTATTTAGACACAGGGAACTAGGAAGACGACGGCTTTTTTATCTTGCTGACGACAATGTCAACGACGGACAAGAGAAATAAGAAACTAATCTCCTTTTGGAGCACGCAGAATTAGACGTCGTCGTTGACTTATCTCGAGCTTGAAAGAGAGTGTTTCCAAATTTCTGTAAAATTGCAAAACATAGTACCTTCTTTTGCTGTGTCAACACTGGGTTGGTCCTTGTTCTCCGCGTTTGGACAAACGAAAAAACGAGACAGCAGCTACGATAAAGACGTTGGCCTCCGTAAAATAGGTGAAGATGCTGAGGCCTGGTGGCGCTGAGCAGGGTGGTATATCTAAGAATTAGTTATGAGTTTATTGACGATGGTGCGGAAAGAAGCACACATATTGCTGCAAAGATAAATGACATCAACGATAATGTGATGAAATTAAGTAATTTTCAAGAACAATTGAGCTCAAGTGGTATCTAAGCTGGATGTTTTCTCAACAATCGCATACCTTCAAGGGAGTCTCAAATCATGCTACACCCAGATGTGTTGAAAACGATAAATGTTGATACGCATAGACAAGCAAACGAGAATAGACAAGCAAACAAGCATAGAGGAGCAGACAAGCAAACAAGCATAGACAAGCAAACAAGCAAATACAGACAAAAACTTACTATTATATTGTAAAGACCCGATAAAGACATTAGAATTTAGCGGTTTGCTTTTCAGTGGCACTACATTGATAGCGAATCATCATAAATTGTAATACGAATCCCAACTGCGATCATTCATAAACTTGCAATCCCCTTTTGAGTGATAATTGCGATCACTCAGAGAACTGTGAATTTCAACACGAGTCGATATTCGCAACACTGATCTTGAGTTCGTAAACCGCCCTGGAACCAGAATAAAACAGTTTTAGTACATCAGGCGAGCCGTCACTTGTCGACTATTTGCCTGCTTTTCCCATTTCTCCAGTGTGTTTGATTGGCTTATTATACTCTTACTAGCCTACGAAACACTGACATGTAGATAAGCCTTCACCTTTATCCCGTCACTTCACCCTGTTTGTCTTTGTCTAATGTTACAGCAAATGAACAACAAACATGCAGATAAGCCTTCATCTCTATCCCGTCACTTTACTCTATTTGTCTTTGTCTAATTTTGCAGCAAATGAAAAAGCAATATGCACATAAAACTTCACCTCTATCCCGTCACTTTACTCTATTTGTCTTTGTCTAATTTTGCAGCAAGTAATGGCTTATTATACTCTTACCAGCCCACGAAAAAGTAACTGAAATAAGCGACTAATAACGCGCTTTACATATATATTTGCAACTTGATAATTTTGCGTAATATTAATGAAGAACATGCTGGGGAAGAAACAAACCGATTCGAACCATGACAGCAAAAGAAAGAGAAAAAAAAGAGTAATATGGTTGTCAGTGTGCAAAGGCCCCGCACAGTTAAATGAACGTTTTCGTCGGGATTTCTTCTTACCTCTGGAATTTTCTTTTCTTCTTCACTTTTTTTTGTTTGTGGGCTGTGCTTTATCTCTAGCTTTATGATTATTAGTTATCGCTGTTGAGTGAGATTCCAACAACCTGATTGCAAAACTCAACCCCAATCCTCGCTTACTCTTTTTAAACGTTCAACATGTCTATTGCGGAGTAGCTGGCAATAAAAAGTGAAAGATTAACCACGGAAATCACCCGTTATCAAAGTAGTTTTGGGTGTTGTATCTGATCTAATGAACATGCAGATAAAGCTTCACCTGTATCCCGTCAGTTTACACTATTTGTCTTTGTCTTATGTTACAGCAAATGGTGGGTTGTGCGGTCCTCGCGGCCTTGCTTGGCCATATCTCTATATCTCTGAGCAAGAGTGGGAAGCAAGAATAAAGAGCGACTCTCGCCTCATAGACTGACTCTGGGCTGGCTTATTTCTTAACCAACAGAAAAACCCCAGGGATTAAATATTCCCCTAAGACTCACGTGGCCCACGTTGCCTAACACTTAATGTGTCGGAATCCGTTACACTCCGCATCACTCATTCACAACCGTTCCTGAAAAAACCTTGAACCCATGCTGAAGACAGATGAAGCCTCTGATGATTTCCGAATTTCCGAGTTCCCCAAATGATCCGAAACTTTTGCCACATACTCGTTTCTGTCTCTCCGGTAATCTCAAGGTTTGTTCCCAGTAGACTTGAGGCGGAGTGAACGTGCTCGTAATCGACTGAGAAATTAAGTGCGTGTAGACCGGCCCGGTCGGTCTGACCTTAGATGAGGGCCTGCGCAGCTGCGAAACGTGGGCCGTTTTTGCCGATGATCAAATACACGAATCATGTGTAATATTCGTGATGATGCTCATTCCGTCAGCAAAAGATTCAGTCGCCAAATGCAACTCTCGATTTGAATCGCTTCAATTAAAACCAATCCCCGACTCTTCCTTTCTTGGCCTCTTCAATTTGGGACTCCATGCCTTTTTAATTTTGGACTCCATGCCACTATGCCACTTTAATTAAGGACTCCTTGCCACTATGCCACTTTAATTAAGGACTCCATGCCACGTGCACGTGCAGCGGCAGAGCTCAAAAATGGGGCCTGGTATTAGGCGCGCCAAGGTATTCTTGCCGCAATAAATCTTACCTGAAAAACCTTGGGAGTCTCCTAAAGACGTGTTGAGGAGATGCAAGGCTTATGGTTGGGACACACTCACCATTGAGAAGGGTGACGTCGACTGGGAGGGCGCTGCGCAAGCGATCAAGACCGCCAAGGCGTCTAAAAAGCCAACTTTGATCAGATTGGCCACGATCATTGGGTACGGTTCTTTGCAACAAGGTACTCCCGATGTCCGCGGTGCTCCATTGAAACCGGGAGTCATCAAGCAATTGAAGGAGAAGTTTGGCTTTGACCCTTCAAAAGCGTTTTTTGTGCCTCAAAAGGTCTAAGACTACAGTCAATCCTGGTAATAACGACACCAAAAATTCCAACCGCCATCTAGTGATATTCTTAGGAACCAGGACTTCATGCAGTATTTTGCATTGTAAGCAGTAATACCTCGTATGATAATTCTGGTTAATTGTAATAATTTCAATAACGCTATTGGAAGTACGCTTTTAATACTCTATCTACTAATTTGGCCAAAGCTGAAGATATCAGTCTGGTAGCTACCTCTAGAAATTCGGTCTTACACCTTCTTCTCCAAAGATTTTGCCGCTAAGACATCTCTAATACTGTAGTCATTTTCTTTCAAGTACTCGATCATGGCCAATATGTCGCTCTCGACATTATTTTCAATATTTTGCTGAAGATCATCTTGGGTTAAGTCTTCCAGCTCACTTGGCTGCTGGACTTCGATCTCACTGAGAAGCTCCTCAACCGACATTGGATCTTTTAAGCAGCCCTTGCGACGAAGCAAAGTGAGAGAGTGGTCGAGCTCGGCGATATCTAGAGAGATACTAGAGTCTTCAAGCGGTAAATAAACCTCGATAATATCACTATCGTCAGATGGACAGCGGCTCTCGGCCTCATTTGTAGCTTTAACAACCCCCAGGCTTCTTGAAATACCGCGTGTGCCTCCAGCAGTTGACAATACAACTTTGGGGTACCTCATCCCAAGCCTTGAGGCTCTACTTGATTGCCAGAATCAACGGCATTCGAGCTTTTGGATCATTGCCCTTCTACGATATTTCTAGTCTACACCGCATTAAATGCTTCAGGTAGCGTCTTTTGAACGAGTTAATAACCCTTTGGTCTGAGGGCTGTAATCTCGAAGTTGTGTTCGGAGGCAAGAAATAGATCTTAGTACGAGGAATACGTCTGCAATTTTTCAATAATCTCACAGCAGCTCTATGGGCCCTGTGATTATCCATAAGCAAAAGAACTTTGTCTTTCCTTCTTCTAGCCACCTGAGTGTCGAAATCTAGTACCTACCT
Organism: Metschnikowia gelsemii; assembly: GCA_030561745.1. Lineage (NCBI taxonomy): Eukaryota > Fungi > Ascomycota > Pichiomycetes > Serinales > Metschnikowiaceae > Metschnikowia > Metschnikowia gelsemii. The sequence continues at coordinate 8,553 of JAKTYA010000270.1, forward strand.
AATCAATTTTTTGGTGGTCATCCAAGCGGTCTTGGTAAAGTCCCATTCAACGTCAAGAAGCGGAAGTTCTCTTTTACTATTTCCAGACGATCTACTAGATGCTCTCCTAACCATAAATCTGACCTTCATTTTATGACTGCCATGGAAAGCGACAAGAAAACAGTACTTTGACTAATCTGGTCGAATTCGTCCTTAACTCAAAATTGAAGTTAGGTCTGAGTTAATTGTCCATTTCTATCATCTTGGAGCCTCTTTTGGCGCGTGTTTCTCCTGGAGGTCGAGAATTACCTCTAATACGAGCCATCATGAGTGCTAATAAATCAAAGTAAGTTATTCTTGAGGTGAAGGTAGAGCAAAAGTTGAGCAAGACACTCTCAATTTATACTTAGGGGTTGAGGTTATGCTGATACACGTTTAGAAATAACAACAATTGATTTTACGAGCATATTAATGCAAACAACAGTACTTATATGTGAATTCAAGCAAGCAGACGCATTTATAATACTCATAGAAGTGAAGAATCACACACGCTTGCGCATATCTGCGCTAATGAATGCATAACACGCCCCAAATGACACCTAAAATATTGCAAAGCCCCTGAAACGTGCTTGTTTTTTTTATTGCACTCGTAGCTACAAACAATTGGTGCCCGAAATGTCATTTAGGGGCTGTACCACCCAAAACTTTTCAGAAAAAACATTCTCGATATGGAAATATCCTCATAGTAGATCAAGTAACAAGGATTAACGATAATTGTATGTAAAGTTTTCCTCGATAGGGTCGGAGGATAGTATGTTAAAGGATCCAGGAATATCGTTATAACCGGTATCGTTATAGCCAGGATTGACTGTACGACATCTCGCTTGCCAAGTAGATTTAATCGTCAGATGCAACTTTCAACTCTAATCGCTCCAAGAAAAACCAATCCCCGACTCTTCCTTTCTTTGCCTCTTCAATTTTGGACTCCATGCCGCTATGCCACTTTAATTTAAGACTCCTTGCCACGTGCACATGCAGCGGCAGAGCTCAAAAATGGGGCCTGGTATTAGGCGCGCCAAGGTATTCTTGCCGCAATAAATCTTACCTGAAAAACCTTGGGAGTCTCCTAAAGACGTGTTGAGGAGATGCATGGCTTATGGTTGGGACACACTCACCATTGAGAAGGGTGACGCCGACTGGGAGGGCGCTGCGCAAGCGATCAAGACCGCCAAGGCGTCTAAAAAGCCAACTTTGATCAGATTGGCCACGATCATTGGGTACGGTTCTTTGCAACAAGGTACTCCCGGTGTCCGCGGTGCTCCATTGAAGGCCGCCGACATCAAGCAATTGAAGGAGAAGTCTGGTTTTGACCCTTCAAAAGCGTTTGTTGAACCTGAAGAGGTCTGCGACTAATACAGCTCGCTTGCCAAGTAGATTTAATCGTCAGATGCAACTTTCAACTCTAATCGCTCCAAGAAAAACCAATCCCCGACTCTTCCTTTCTTGGCCTCTTCAATTTGGGACTCCTTGCCACTATGCCACTTTAATTAAGGACTCCTTGCCACTATGCCACTTTAATTAAGGACTCCTTGCCGCTATGCCACTTTAATTTTGGACTCCATGCCACGTGCACGTGCAGCGGCAGAGCTCAAAAATGGGCCTAGTATTAGGCGCGCCAGGGTATTCTTGCCGCAATAAATCTTACCTGAAAAACCCTAAGAGTCTCCTAATATATATAAGCCGCCAATTTTTTTCAAACTTTTCTCCCGTTCGTTTCTTTCCATACGCTTTCTAGCCGCCCTCACCCTGATTGTTTTTTCCAAAACCGACGCTACGAGAATGTACGTGAGGATTCAGGTGCTTTTTGCAGCCATGCTCACATGGACCTGGTGCATGGCACATGTGCTCGATAACATCGACTCGATCCAGAACCAGATGCGTGCGGTTCCCGTGGGTCTGTTAATCGATAGTCTTCTCGTATCCTTAACAGTCGAGGAAACCAGCTTTATCACGAAGAACTTGAACGAGTTGCAGAAATACAACGGTACGCTGTGCCAAAAATGCCACCATAAGATGAAGTTTGCACGTGGGGCGTTGGACGCACACCCTCAAAAGTCGCACTTGATCTCATTGATGCTCTATGAATACTGTCTTATCTTGAACAAAGGTAAAGACAGCGCGTGCCAATTTGCCGACTTTTTCATCTTTACAAATGGCGTGAGCTCCGTGGCCAAGGGTCCTGAATCGGGCCCGGTCGATACGTTCGGGGCCGCCACGTCGATTGATTTCTACGATAACGACTTCATCCAGTTGGTGAAGTACATGAACATGTCGTCTGAGCTTTCGCTCGATTACTACTGTTACTATAAGGGCAGGTACTGCGAGCTTCCGAAAACACCCGAGGTGTCGCTGGTTTTTGACTTGGACTCAATGTGGCCTGCTAAATTGGACAAACACAAGAGCGAGCCGGAATATACGTCGTCAGGTGATTACTTCAACGTGTTGCACCTCTCTGATTTCCATAATCAACTCCGCTACCAAGTCGGGTCAGAGGCAAACTGTTCACAGGGCCTTTGCTGTCTTCCAGAGTCGTACAACACGGCATTGACGAATTCGTCTTATAATTTCACCAGCGTGTACACAAAAGCCGGCGCTGGCAATGCCATGAATCTCTCATTTTATGGAGATGCACACTACACCGAAAACAACACATACATTGAAGGCGGGTACTATGATTTGACTGGAAGTAGAGGGTGGAGTTGGGCATGGACGCCTGCATCGACATTTGGCAACTACAGGTGCGACCCGCCCGAAGTTCTACTTAACAATAGCTTGGCTCATGTGAGTAAGAACATTGCTGCCAAGGATTTCGAGTTCACGCTCTTCACGGGGGACATTGTCGATCATGATAAGGTGCACTGCGATGCCAATGTCACGAAAGAGGCCGAAATCCGCTCGTACAACATCATGAAGCACTTCCTTCAGGAAATACCCATCTACCCCACCCTAGGAAATCACGAAACGTTTCCATATGGGCAATTGGCGCCGCAGCACTTGAACAACGTCACGTTCGACGAGTCTACCTATCACTGGAATGAGCAAGAAATGGCAGATCTTTGGATTAGAAACGGATGGTTTTCTGAAGAAGACCGTCTCAATCTTACCCAGCACTACGCGGGGTTTTCTACCACCACCGCACGTGGCCTCAAAGTAATTTCCCTCAACTCCAACTGCTACTACCAGAAAAACCTCTACTCATACATTGATGTGGAAAACCAGCCTGACTTGTTCGGACAATGGCGGTTCTTGATTGATGAGCTTGTGGCCAGCGAAAAGACAGGCCAGCGGGTGTGGATCTTGGCGCACATTCCCTCTGGAGATTTCGACGTTTTGCCAATCCAGTCGGAGATTTTTGCCCGTATTGTCGAGCGGTTTTCTCCATACACAATTGCAAACATCTTTTTTGGCCATACTCACAAGGACCAGTTCAAGATCTTGCACACTAATGGACTGGACCCAGTGCCCGTGAACATGGCGTGGATCTCGCAGGCTATTACGCCATTGGGCCCAGCGAATCCGTCGTGGCGGTACTACGAAGTGGAGGACGAGTCGTTTAACATAATCAATGCCTATAACTTTTACTCTCCACTCAATGAGACTTGGGTCAACGGTCCACGCGAACCCAGCTGGCACTATGAGTACTCTCCTCGAGCAGAGTATGACCCATATGGCGATTGGCCGGAAAGTGCGCCTTTGAACGCCACCTTCTGGGACGAGTTTGTTCTTCAGCGTCTAGGTAATAGGCTGGACATTGCATTCCACCAGAAGTACACGAATTATATGTACAGACTCAACCCGTATGTGCCGCTGTGTAAGAACGGAACCTCGGTGTCGTCCAAGTGTTACAATGATAACTACTGCTACAACCTGGCCTTTGTTATTGATCTGTATGGCAAGTGTGTGTCACTGGCCCAGAGACAAGGTTGAGAACGTCAACTGAGTAATTAGTGAAGCAGAATTAGAGGAAGTATTATTTTCTAGCCACAATCTATCCAAACTAAATCTTTTAGCAGAAATGAATGCTGTGAAATTCCAAATTCTCTTTACTGCTGTTATTAGCTCCCTTTTGAGCGAAAACTGTTTGCTTCTTGGTTCTCCTTGATTGGTCAGAACTGTATGATTCCGCGTCCTGGAATGCCGCAATACATTTTCTACGTAAACATTTCTAATCCAGGCCCAACTTATCTTTCCACTTCCCCAAGTATGATCATCTTTCTCTCGTTCATTGAAATCTTCATATAATTTAAACCCAAGAAACATATAAAATTCCAGAATTATTGCCACGAGTTTCCACTTAGTTGAACTTTGCGTAGTCGAGACCCTCTCTCACCTCTGATCCAGCGTTGCGCGTTACGCGCGTTTTACGCCAAAATTACGATTTGCGAGATTTGGGGCCATCGCAATCACCACCATAATTCAAATTACGTACTTCGGGGCCGTCGTAATCACCATCTTGATCGTCAATCGTAATTTTTGGCGTAAGTTTGTCGTAAATGTTCCATAATTAATAATCGTGCGTAATTTGGGCGTAATTTGTGCGTAATTTGCGCGTAATTTGCTCATTATCTTATTTGCGGGCAATCTCTTTACTTAGCACTTTGAAAATGTGTTGATAGTTTCGATTTATATAATTACTTACTTCAAAACTATGTTCCGCCAAGCTTTAGTGCAGACATAAGCGGAATAATACAACATATTTTGGTGCTTGGATTTCTGATGCTTGATCAAAGTTGTCGTGTTCCCCGGGTATTCATGGGTATACTTTCGAGGGCAAAAGGAACTTTACATGTGAGCGAGACAAGCCTACCTTGGTCAAGTTTAGTCTTCAAGACTTGTCGTTTGAATAGACTTGATTTTGAAGCAAGAGAACTCAGCTATTTCAATTCAATGGAACTAAAATCGGCTTGTCAACTAGACTCTCCCGAAGAGATATCTGTGATCGTAATTGAGCACGCAGAATGGTGAGAATGGGCTTTAGAGAAGGCGGCGTGAACGAGGCGAGTCGTTCCCACTTTTTGTTTTCAGTAACCTGGCGAGGAGCATTCGAGCATCTCAAAATTTACGGCCGTGAATACATTCATGTCAGGTGCTTCTGTTTGGGCTTCAACCCAATATCTGAACAAGATGTGCGGCACTGGTTAATGAGTACCTGACCGAAGAAAGACCTTGAAATCCCAGTGAAAAACGTAAAAAAATGTAAAAAAGCGTAAAAATCAAATGTATTCCGATGAATTACGATCTACGAAAATATGGGCCCTCGTAATCGTAAATCGTATTCGTAAATTCTTAGCGTAAACGCGTAATTTTCATTACGTTTTACGCAAAATCACGACAGCGCGCAACACTGCTCTGATCTCGGTCGTCCTCCACACTTGCGCGCCCCACCACTGCGACAATCTATCCTCTGATCTCTTGTATCTTTCTCAATTTCATGATAAACTAAGTGACAGTAACAACACAAAAATCTAAATTTTCAAGCTGGCGCTGTACAAGCAAACGCCCAAGATATCCAGCAGAACTATACATGCCACAAAACTTCAAGAAAAGATGACGCTTCCGACCACATGGAGACAATTCCAGCTCTTTGACTTTCTACCGATCAAAGACCCAAACTTTCAGTCGGCAGACCCGTTATTCTCGGACCCACGGCTCTCGGCAATTTGTGCTGTACAAAACCACCTTGTATTTGCCGTGAACGGCCGCGTTAAAATCATCTCGAAGGACCTGCTCACCACAATCAGACTGTTCTGTGCTTACGACGATGCCGACTATAGAATCAGCTTCATACAACCGTTGCCCCACTCGAACATTTTGGTGACGTTGGCGGAAAAGCAGGGCTCTCCTGTGCTTCTAAAGGTATGGGACCTCCACAAAATCATCAACTTGGACGCGACGCTTGCATCAGACGACGATGCCATGAGCCACAAATACATCACGGCGGTGCTGGTGCATGATGGAGATGACTCTTTCCCAATCAGTTGTTTTTCATTCAACGACAGTCTCACGTGCATTTCCCTAGGATATGCCAATGGAAAAGTTGTGCTTGTGCGTGGCGACTTGCTCCGCGACCGAGGATCTAAGCAACGACTTGTTTACGAGGGCACAGATCCTATCACCAGCGTCCAATTCCATCGCACAGAAGAAATCATATATGTGGTGACAACGTCAAGAATCTTCACATTGTTGACCACCGGCAGAAATAAGGGTAAGCCCTTGCGCGTTCTAGCAAAAGACTCGGGTGCCGATCTCGATTGCACGGATATCGAAGCGAAATCCTCGAAACTTCTCGTGGCAAACACAGAGGGCTTTTCATACTTCAACCCGGTAAGCAAGGCTCAGGCCGTGGGCTTCAGTGTGGCAAAACGCAAGATACTCCGGCTTTTCAGAAACTATCTTTTGGTCGTATGTCCTATAGAAGAGGCCACGTCGACGGCGGCAAAGACAACATTGACGAAAATACTTGTGTTGGACATGCTTAATATGCACATTTCCTTTAGCTTAACCATCCCGAATCTGTCGATCTCGCATGTTTTTCGTCTGCCCACGGATCACGAGGCCTTCTTGTTATCTACTGATGGTGTGCTTTACAAGCTCCATGAAAAGCCCATCAACCAGCAGGTTGAAATCGCTATCCAAAGACATCTTTTCACCATTGCATACAATCTTGCCCAGCAACACAATATGGACGCAAAGACGCTACTAAGAATCAACAAGATCCACGCAGAGCACCTTTACAAAAAGCAAGACTACAACAATGCCACTAAGAAATTTATCGACTGCCTCCCATTTTTCATTAACGAGCCGGCTCTGGAAGATACTATGGCAGAGAACTTGGACGATTTCATCATTGACGTCATTACAAAATTTAAAGAGGTTTCGAACATCCATAATATGACAAAGTTTCTAGCTGAACTCTATGCATTGAAGCTAGCAGACTGTGACCATTTGACTTTGTTGCTTTGCTGTTATTGCAAATTGAAAAAGGAATCAGAGCTCGACACTTTCATTTCAAACTTCGACTTGAGCGACTCGAACAGCTCACTGACGGAAAGACTCGATTTGAATAAACTCAATTTTCCCCTTATCATCAACTTGTTTAAGGAGTGCGGGTACTATTCGCAGGTGACATTACTTCTATTTAAGCTAAACCACCCACACAAGATCGTCGATATCCAGTTGAATGACTTGAAGGAGTACCTGGTCTGTTTGTCATACATCAAAAGCTTGCCAGTGAATGAGCTCCTTGGTATACTCATCGACTATCTGAAAAAAATGTTGGACGTTATGCCTTTGGAAACAACAAAACTCCTCATAGACGTCTTCACTGGAAAATACAAACCTGAATCATCACATTCCCTTTTCGAAAAAGATATCAAGGCTACTGACCCCCAAGCCCCTGATACTGTTGGAGAAGTTCCGGCGGAATCATATGTGTCCTCTTATACTGCGATACTTGGGTATTTGGCCAGTGGTCTAAAAGCAGATGTTGAAAAAGACAATGTTCGCGAAGAAACAGAATCGCTGACTCCCACGTACCTTCCCCCTCGTCCCAGTCTAGTCTACTCTTGCTTCATCGATCATTCAAGAGAATTTGTTGTCTTTCTAGAGGCATGCCATGACACTTTCGAGAAGTACCAAGGAAGTGTACAAGAGAAGGAGGGCTTGACTTCTACTTTGTTCGAAATGTACGCATCCATTTCAGCAGAACAGACGGAGGAAAAGGAAGTATGGGCTGGCAAGGCAAGGGTCTTTCTCGAAAACCACATCGAGTCGATCGATAAGTCCAAGGCACTTTTAATTGCTCACATTTATGGATTGCAAATCAGTGATGTATTTGTGAAGGCTAAAATTGCGAGGGCCGAGGAGAATTCATTCAGAGCTGCGCAGATTACTGGAGATTTCAAAAATGCCATGGCAATTGTGCAAGATTTCGGCGAAGAAAAACCCGTGTTATACAAGCAAATGCTCAAGTTTGTCGTGTCTTCAAAAGAGGTGTTTGAACAGGCCTCAAGAAAAGACTTTCAGTTTCTTTTCGATCACGTGACCAAGCATAAATTGGCAACGCCGCTCGAGGTGATTCGGATCCTCAGTAGCTGCGAAAGTGCCTCCATCGGGATAGTCAAAGACTTTCTTATTGACTACTTTGGTGATATTAACAAGGAGATTGCCAATAACGAAAAGCTAATTGAGCTATACGAGAAGGAGTCTACCAAAGACAGCGTGAAATTATCCGAGCTCCAATCACAACCCTTTGCTCTACAGAACAATCTATGCTCGAGTTGTCGACTCAGCCTTGAGTTTCCCTTGATCCATTTCAAGTGTAAACACTCGTATCATCAGCGCTGTTTGCATGAAAACACATATATCCCAGAAAGCCCTACGAGTTCTTCAGCAACCCCGACCTGTCCTTTATGTGCCAGTGACATCCGAACTGTGCAAGCTGTGAGGCATGATCAATTGCATACGACTGCCGAGTTTGATATGTTTAAGATGAAACTCGACGAGGCAGACGACAGATTCAAGGTGATTAGTGAGTACATTGGGCGCGGGGCCATGGACAAAAAATTGCAGTAGACTCCGCGCTCACACCCGTACACCAGAGCTTTGCAACCATGCTGAAACAAGATCTGTATCAGAGTCCGTTCCATTTAAATACCCCAGCCCGCTCGTTCTCTTTCTTAAATTTTTCTGAAGGATTTGATCTTCAAGAAGAATATGAGCTTGAAATGTCACCGGAATATGTGCCACGACGTTCGTCGGATTTTGGGTGACATTGACGCATGTCTTGATATCAGTTCAAGTGCTGATACATCAAAAGCGAAAACCCGCAAGAAATTATCTGATTCACGCCTGGTACAGCATGACATTATAGTGGCAAGTATGAGTTTATGGCAATTTATTTGCGAGGTCGAGAAAAGTATGAGGGCCGTGGAAAAAGCTGCGAAGGATGAAACTTTGCCGGTCTTCGCGATGATGAACGAAATGCTCTTCAACCTGCGGAGGTTTCGCGATTCAATCACGAGAATCATGAGTAAGTACTATGTTTCTGCGCCTCAGATATCATCCGAAAGTCTTTCCTCGAAACACAGACAAATCAGGTTGCTAGGCCAATTGGTGGAAAACATGGCGGCATACATTAAGCAGGCCAGGCACGAGACCAATCTTCTGGACGAGGAGGTATTCAGCAACACAATTGCCTTAATGAAAGTGAACCGGATTTTGCAATTGCGAGACCTCAAAATTTCCGAACTTGATATATATCAAGATTTTTCAATCGAGCGTGCTTCTGACGAGATTGGGACTAACATTGCTAATTGTTGTGCCAGTGGCAATAAGGCACAAGAGTTACAGCAACTTGCCGAGGAAAAATTGAAAGAACTCAGGCGAATAAGGACTGATATGGGTAAATTGCGCGTGATGTTTCAAACTCTTGAATGCAGCTTTTCTACTCTCCTTCAAACGAAATTAGATTTTGCTCATTCTTGGAAGCAAGTTCTTGCTAACAAGGAGTTTGGCTACGCCGTGGAGAGCTATGTGGAGAAGTGTAGCAAAGAAATTAACGATTTCAAGAGCCAAGATAATGAAATATTGAGGGTAGTTGAGAGATTGCGTGATGCCGAATTCTTGATTTTAGATTTAGAAGAGAAGGCTTTGACAACTCTGCCTCGCTTTTTGAATGATGTTGATGGTTTGGGCACCTGTGTGAAATCTACATTACCCTTGCTTGTTGCAATGTGTCTCAATGTCATTGGCGCAAAATACAAGGCCTTGATTGGAGAAGTCAACTTAAAAAAGTACAAAGAGTTGAGAGAGTCTGATGCTGGGGATACCGACTCGCCAGATAAAATTGATAATAGTCATGTAGATCCTGAAACAAGGCTGTCTCAAAAGTCTAGCAAGTCGCTTTCAAGGCACGATAAGGGTTTGGTTAAGAAGCACGCGCTGTCTCGAGTGGCGAAAGTGGCAGAGATGTTTAAATTCGGTCTGCATGTCAACGCAAATGACAGCATGAAACGAACTAATCATCGAAGTTGTGTTTACCAGGATATTATAACGGAGTATGATTTGACATTTTCACAGACATTAGAAATGCTTGAGAAGCGAGAGGTGTCAAGGGAAACGATCTAGATGGTTAAAGACAGGTATCTTCACAGAAGGATTCTTCGTCACGTTGTTTACCGCAGCACGTTGATTTGTCAGTTCATTTAGGTAAATAACACGGAGCGTTGACGGTCAAAAGCAAGCAGAGATCTGTAAATGATTCATCGAGATTCCAAACATTATTGAGCAGTCTTATTATGGTTTTTAATGCCCGGTTTTCCCAGAAAAGTGAAATCGATAAGAATTTGAAGAAAAGAGGCTGCTTTGGGCGAAGGAATGACTTAAATACAATCGTTCATTTTGATACCACAACTCGATGACGACTTCCAGTACTGCCCGTCTACTGTACTTGCGCCAAAAACATGATTTATGATGGTGTTGAGCTCGTTAGTTGACACGCCAACTTTCTTTCTGAAGTTGCTAGCGACGGAAACTAAAATAAAACGACATTAACGAGATTAACTTGTATAAGGTGTCCATTACCGTATAACTGAGTGAAAAGTGATCCAAGTTGTAATATTATGTTTCGCTGTCTTTGGCATCAGACTACACAAAATAAAAAATAAGAAAAGTACTCGAGTGGAGGTTACGTCACATTTCGAAATCTTATCTAAGAACAGTGAGCGATCTTTCCTGAAGGGCGTGAATATAATCGCTAAGTTCAAATGCTGACACAAAACAACTCAAGACCCTGAAGAATACTTTTCAGCTCTAAGAGATAAATTGTAAGCTCAAAGAGATAAATTGTTAGTCAAAGACTTAGGCACGTCATGCGAGGGAAAAGTACAGCCTTCTCCCTCCACATTCAAACAATTCTTACATTATCAGTCAGCTTTCCAAACCTATCAGAGTTCTCAACTCCATTTTCGCAAATATCTTGATCCCTTGCCCAAATGAAAGGCGGCCTCTTGACCGTGTTTCTTGTGGCGTTATTCAATACGTTGGTCACGGCCGAATTACCCAAAATCAGAAAGTCGGGCCTTGAGCCATATCCGTTTGGAAATAGAAAGTCGGGCCCAGATCCACATATCCCGATGGAACTGAAAAGCCGGGCCTAGAGCCACAACCCTTCTCCCTGCACATTCAAACAGTTCTTAAGACCCTGAAGAATACTTTTCAGCTCTAAGAGATAAATTGTGAGCTCAAAGAGATAAATAGTTAGTCAAAGACTTAGACACGTCATGCGAGGGAAAAGTACAGCCTTCTCCCTGCACATTCGAACAATTCTTTGGAGAAAGAGAAATAACTCCAGTCATTTTACGGCTTCCAAATCTGAACAAGACTTTCGTTTCCCTCGTATCACGATTAAGAGATCTCTTTTCGTTTGTCATGTATTGGTACCATACAAAGGTACTCAATCGCGGAGCATACGTGGTTGGGAAGGGCGTGGCCCACAAACCCAACCATCGTTGATTTCTTTTGACTATAGATACACTAGCCCGCTTTCAACAGTTGGCAGTTGGCCGTGTATCTCAGAGTGTTGGCGTCTATTTTGATTTGAAAGGCTATTTTGTTCTGATGGTGTCTCAGAATTGTTTTTCATAACTTATGAGTATCCAAATCATGCACACCATTCTGCACACAGCCAAGCGACTGGTTGCTGTCTTGTGACGCTTACGACGCACCCCATGCTATTTTAGGGAGCAACTGGTTAAAAAGGGTCCCTCCACATCGATCTTCTCCTATCTCGTGTCTCATTTGCCAAATACGCGTACACACGTTTTATGTCATTTTTTTTCAAAAAGCAACAGCAATGAATGAAGGAACACTCAGGAACGGGAGAATTGGAGATATATTCCGTACTGAGGACAGTGAAATTGGCCGCACAAATTTGTAAGTCATATTACTTTATAAAAATTATACATTACTATAAATTATTGTGAATTACTTTACATTATGACACCATGACATAAATAGTATTATGCAGCATTTTACATTATCACATAATATTATACATTATTATACATTATTATACACTATTATACACTATTTACACTGTTACACAAAACACTTTTCATTTTTATACTCAATACTATATATAATAATAAACAATACTACACACTATTATCCACTAGTATACATTATTATCCACTAGTATACATTATTATCCACTATTATACTTAATATTTTTCATTATTATACTTAAAATTACTCATTATTATACTTAATATTATCCATTATCATACACGATTTTACATAATACTATTCATTATTATACATTGTTACACATAATATCATGTAGACTAAACTTAAGAGACAAAGTAAAGTTGTGGCATTGAGCCGGGTTGGATGTTCTGAGAATGAGACAGACAAGGATGCGGAAAGGGGATATTTGACACACCATAAACATTACCATGACCATGACCATAACCATTACCATAACCATTACCATGACCATGACCATAAACATTACCATGACCTTGACCATAACCATTACCATAACCATAACCATAACCATAGCCATAACCCACCATATCTACGCCATAACCAACACCAATACTCTAGTACAGACTCAGGCTCGAGAACAAAACACAGGGTTCCAACTTTCCGAAGAGAAAAAAGAATGCGGAAAATCATCTACTTGAAATAAAATGAACTCAGCCCTCTATGAATAAAAGACGTCCTCTTTCGCAGTGTCGTCATTTCCAATGATTTTCCACCAACGGTTCCTGCCGAATGTCTCCTGCGGTGTAGATAGCGTCCGCACTTTTTGCTCGCCCAGATTTCCCACCCTCTCCTTCGATTTCCTTTAAAACCCCCTTGATCTCTTTTTCTTTAGAACTTAGAACTTATTTCCAAGAATAAATCCATTAAGGAAGTTCTCTGTATTTATTCGATTGTTTCAACAACAAACAGAAAACTCAAAATAAATTGAACTAAAACAAAGAAATGTCTGCTGTCTCCGCCTCATCGTCGTCATCGGCGACTACCACCCGTCACTCTTTCTTGTGCTCGTTGCTCACATGGCAAGATCCTGCTGCCACTGGTAAAGTTTTTGGCTCGATCATTGCCGTGTTGATTTTGACAAAGGTGAACATCTTTAAGTATTTGTTCCGCTTGGCGTTCATCAGTCTTTTGGCCTCTGCCGCCCTTGAGTATGCCGGGCGTGTGTTTACCGGGCAAGGGTTCGTGACGAAATATGCCGGTGTGCCAAAACTGAAAACCAAAACTTTCAGAGACTCGGTGTTGCCTGCTTTGGCCGACACTGCCGAGACAATCGAGTCCGAGTTTTACAAGGCTGTCTACGCCCAGAACCTTGAGGCCACGTTGAAATACGCCGGGTGCTTCTACGTCTTGTACAAGCTCACTTCGTGGTTCTCGCTTTACAGTTTAGTCTTTGCCACTGTGATCTTGGCCTTCACTGGTCCATTTGTCTATGAGAGTAACAAGAAGGAGATCGACGCTGCGGTGTCCCAGTACACCAAGATCGCCAAAGAGAAGTCTGCTGAGTACACCGAGATGGCTCAAGACAAGATCGCCCCAACATTGGACGCGTTGGCCCAGAAAACTGGTCCTGTCGGCTCTTTCATCCAGTCGAAGCTTCCTACGAGAACTGCAGGCACTACTGTCGGCTCCCACGCCTACTCCCCATCTTACAACTCCCATTCTGGTGCTTCAGGCGCTTCGGGCGCTTCCGGTGCTTCTGCCACCACTATTCCCGAGCCCACTATCGGTGTTTCCACTGGTGCCAGCAAGTTCCCCGATGTACCATCTGCTTCACCATCCACCCCTAAGTCTGTGACCGAGGCTGTTGATGCAACATTCGAGCCAAACTTGTAAAGTCCTGGTTGTATTTATCAATATAGCTCTACTTTTTTTCTTCATTGTATTCAATTGGCGTCGCTAAATTCATTCTTTAAATATATTGATTGATCTTTAATGCTGAACGATATACTCTACTGACAATCTTCGGGCGTTGGAAGCCTTTCGAAGCAGGCTATGTACTTTGAGCCCTTGTTTCTTTCAACTTTTTGGCCCTCCTCAGTGGAATTCGTCATGAGCTCTACGCACTTATCCTCCTGTTCCCACTGCTGGCTTTTTCTTTCGAACAATGGATGTGCTTCTAAATGCTTGACCATCCAATGGTGAAGGTCCTCTACATCTGTGATCGTGTACACGATACCTCCTTCTCTCAAGACGTAGGCGTACTCTGACAAAAGCGTGTTGGTAATGATTCTTGCCTTATGCTTCCTTTGCTTGAAGTGCGGGTCGGGAAAACAGAAAAACATCTTCGATAACTGGGCCTTGGAAAAGAAGTTGGGAGTGAACTTCATGGCATTACCTCTCAAGACAGCGACATTCTGGTACTGCTGCTGCTCTCTGGTCTTTTCCCTCAATGCAATGATTCTATCCTCGACATACTGCGTGACCTGCACTCGGATTTCCATCCCCAAGCTCAATTTGTCCGGGAATGCAGTGGCAAGGTTGATAAGCAAGCCTCCGTACCCGCATCCTATATCTGCAATCTCGACATTTTTTGTCATGTTTCCCGTGTCTGCGTCGACATAATGAGGATATAACTTAGTCCAGTCCATCATCGAAGGCTCCTGCGGGTAGTCTAGGCGATGGTCGGAGAACGGGTTCAGGTGTGCTCTTTGTCTGTAAAATCTTTTGCGGGGCAAGTCGACCGCGTCCGATTCGGGGGTTGGCGTCTCGATTCTTGCATGTTTGAGGACTTTGCGTGTCTCTTCTTTCTTATCTCTGTACGCTTTTCTTTTCGACTCGGCCTCTCGTTGCTCGCGCACTTGAGTCTCTCTGTCTTTCACTACGAGAGAAGGTGTGACGGGTTTAGCCATTCTTGATTCGTACGATCCGGGTAACTTATGAATTATATTCTGTTATAAAGAAAAAGACTCACAGTCCCCTGGTGTTATGTTGGGGATGTTTCTGTGGATAAAGAGCCCGTTAGCGAAAGAGTCTAATTGATCTTCGCAACAAGTGAGAAAATCCGGCACGCGAGATGAGCATCGGTGCTTTGGACCAGAGGACGGACGAATTTAGGTCACAGCAATTCAGGAAAATGACGAATTTTTATGTCTTGTTAGTTTTTTAGCTTTGACGAATAGGGCTACGAAGGATTTCACCAGTCTGTTTGTCATTAGCGGGAGATTCCAAGAAGTTTACTTGTCCCAAAGAGTGCGGCCTGCACTGATAAAGTAGTGAGCCAATACTTGAGATATTGTATTGGATGACGAATTGTGGTGAGCCCTTCAGACTCTTTAAGGGATTTAGTTGATGGATTTCAGCCGGGATACATGAACGAGCCGAGAAAAGACACTGCGTATAAATCTCTTTATTACTTTCCCTCTGTTTCTTTGGCTTGGCTGTTTTTCCTCTACCAAGGAACATGTGTATGCGTATTTACAATTTGAGTCCGGCAACCGCTGTCCTTGAAGATGCGGCTTCATTATTTCCATCAAGTTACTCCGAATTCGAACCATTGTCCGGATTCAAACCTCACTCTGATTTTGGCTCTTCGTCCCCACCAAGATCTTTCTCCCTTTGACCCAATGTCAAGTATACCATCGTTCCCGTAGACTCCAATGTGCGTACTAATCCAGCACCACCTAACACCGTCAAAAGTCCGGCCAACTGGCCCTGTAACTGGTCTTTAGTAGGTAAATTCTTGAACTCATCCACCTGGGAAACCTGAAACACCGACGATTCAATGCGTGCGCCAATCAAGAAAAGCTTTTCGCCCGCCAGTTTCAAAATCTTCATCACCTGGGCCACCACGGTTGGGTCACACAGCGGGATCGTAATCACGGCAGTCGGACCATTGAGCAAAGGTGCTAACGGATGCTGGACCTTTTTGTTTTTCAACGTATTTTTATGCAAAGCCGGGTCTTTCTCATGGGCCGAGCGTAAGTAAACATCGTATAAGTTATTTCTGACGTAAGTCAACTTGACGCCCAACTTCTTGAAATCGTTTCGAACTTTCAAGGTATCGTTCTTCAATAAGTTGTTATGGTGTGCGTACAACACAATTTCGTTCAGATCATTCAAATGCTTGTAGTAGTCAACCAAAAACGTCTTTCTCAGAAGCACGTGTTTTGTTGTCTTTCTGCCTGTGTCGACCACTAATTTTTCCACACTAGGCGGGCTCTGCTGCTGCAAAGTGCACGATTTCGTCGAAAAGCATTTCCACGAAGAGACCGAGACCAGAGCTCTCGATTCTGAAAGTACTAACCCTCTGCTCGCCGAAATCCCGCTCGATAAAGCGCTTAACTTATTCAAAAGAATCCGCATCAGTATATTTATGTGTGATATTAGAGCCAAATGCCTATCGCACACTGTAAATGTAAACGGAGCTTACCTTTTTTTCGGGTGCGAGATTTGGCGACAGCACGACCGTCTACTAGTAGATGATCTTGTGATGTTAAGGATGAGTAAGTCGACACAGAAGAAGAGGTAAAATGTTTTATCAAGAAAAAAGATTTTAAGGGAAAAGAAAGCAGGTTTCAGTCGAATATATAAAGAAGTTTTAGTTAACCTGTGTAGGAGAGAAGTCTCAGCATACTCGAGCCAAACCCACGTCCGAGGAGATGAATCGAAGGCGGTTCTTGAGTTTCATACCCAACTCAGATGTGAATTTTGGTAAAGCAAGTACGTTGTGGGACTTGTATCTTAAGGAATAATTGCAACCGCCTGCTCATGAGGCCGCCAAGATTCCTTGTGAGATGTTGAGAATGTCTTGAAGAGCTTTGGCACGCGAGGTGAGTCGAGCCAATCCGAACATTCATCCACAGTTCCCTGAAATTATATCATTTATGGATCCTTTTTTATCACTAAGACCACACTCCACAGCCAAAATACTCGGCACACGAGAGGAAGTTATTGATTCAGTGAGTCGAGCCAATCCGAACATTCATCCACAGTTCCCTGAAATTATATCGTTTATGAATCGTTTTTTATCACTAAGACCACACTCCATAGCCAAAATTCTTGGTTTAGATGTAAGTAATTGTGTTGATCTGCAAAAGGATTAGGAAATACCCCTTACTTATCAGACACTCTGTGGGCCATTTACAGAATAACATATGTTCGTAATCACAAAACAAGAGTGATCACTGAAATACTGCGAAAACTTTCTTTCTGAGTTACAAAGGAGTCACTTATAAAGAATTTCTCTCCAAGTCCATCTGACAAGGATTAACCACACTAGCCAGTCGTGACACTGGATTTACCCACGGAACAATGAGAAAAATCAAGCAATCACAGAGCTTGGATTGCTCCAAAGTAATGGGCTGATAGAC
This sequence comes from Metschnikowia gelsemii, assembly GCA_030561745.1. Classification (NCBI taxonomy): domain Eukaryota; kingdom Fungi; phylum Ascomycota; class Pichiomycetes; order Serinales; family Metschnikowiaceae; genus Metschnikowia; species Metschnikowia gelsemii. The sequence goes on from JAKTYA010000270.1 coordinate 25,949, forward strand.
TATCGAGCAGAAAATGTTTTTGACCGAAGTAGCTGATAAATTCAGTACCAAGGTTATGCTAGTTTGATTGGCTCTCAAGCCTCATTACTCTGAGCAGCCGGGATATGGGGTATCTTGCATTCCTCTAATAGTGGTGGTTTTTGTGACTCTATTATACAAAGCTGTGGATTCATGAAGATTGCCGAGACAAGATTCGCCGTGGCCACTACTAGAGCTTCGTGATACGCGCTTGAGCAAAGAAAGTAAGAGTACGACAGAAGGAGGTCAATGTTAATAGCTGTTGAAATACTGTATCGCAGAGCCCTTCTTATGCGTCCCGGTCTAAGTTTTTTGTAGTTATGCAAAACGCTCACTCCCGACCACGAACCGGAACCCCTTCAGTATAGCAGTATGAATAAACAATGGCGGCGTTTCAGTTTTTCCTGCCTTATTTGCTGGGCCATGTCTTATTACGCCTGCTAAACTTGACGATTCCTTGATAAGTTTTTTTTGATTGGTTCGAAGATTGCTTTCATCACTTTATCCATCGTAAAAGTGTCTACGTCAAAGTGGTCGGTTTCGTGCGTGCTTGTGAGTGTAACATGAGATACCGTATCATTTTTGACAGGATGTGATTTTGGAAGAGAAATGCTGAGAGGTTGATTGGAAGCCGATACAGTATAATAACCCCCAAGTCGCGGCCCCCCCTGGTCGCTCACTATTGCGAAATTAATTATGACCTCAATTTAAAATCAATTTTTCTTAACACACAGAACTAAAATTGAATATAAAACCACTAGTCTTTTTTCGTACACGTTTCAATTCTATGGCCTGGCAATCTGCATCTTCCACAAAGCCGTTTCAGCTTTTTACGTACCGGTGAGCCATTGTTCACAATTTCGTCTAAATTGTTGAGATTGAATTCTAACGCTTCTGTAGGGGGTAACGAGATCTGCTCCACGTCCTCGACAGATAAA
>JAKTYA010000271.1:0-26011 GCA_030561745.1 Metschnikowia gelsemii
AGTGAGGGGAAGATACCCAGAGCACCCAAGAACAATAAACATGAAACTGGGTGCAACTCAAAGAGGAAATATAAATCACTCACGTAAGAGTATGCACGAGAGCGCATATTGAGTCTCAATACCACGGTGTCCTGCACCGTAGCGCATCGACGCGATCGCGCGCTCGTTCGATTCAAATTGCCTGAAGAATTTCAGGCTGTGTTTGACAAGTAGGTGAGATCCGAGGAATAAGGGCCATATTTCCACGCCATAAACCATGCTTTTCCAATTCGAAAATCACATGTGGCGTCTCACATACCTCTGCAGAGTACAATGCCGGAATTTGGCCATGGGACTGGTGCCTAAACCGGTGGATCCAAACCTGCCAATTGCCCTCAACCAACTACATACGAAATGGATCAGTAAGTGGAAAGAAACATTCCAAAACGGGTCTCTCCATCCTACGAGACCACGTGATCCAAACACACACGGCAAAAAGCCGTTCTACTGTCTTTCAATGTTCCCGTACCCCTCCGGGATTCTCCATCTCGGCCACCAGAGAGTATACACGATAAGTGACGTGATTTCTCGGTTCAAGAGGCTTCGAGGAGAAGAAGTCATTCATCCAATGGGCTGGGACGCGTTTGGATTACCTGCGGAAAATGCCGCGGTGGAAAGAGGCGTGAATCCGGCCGTCTGGACTAGGGAAAATATCGGGAAAATGAAACACCAGATGGAATTGATGATGGCCGATTTCGATTGGGACCGCGAAGTCGATACAACGTCGCCCGAATACTATAAATGGACACAGAAGATCTTCACGCTTCTTTTCGAGCGCGGGTTGGCTTATAGAAAAGGTGCTGAAATCAATTGGGATCCCGTAGACAACACTGTCTTAGCCAACGAGCAAGTCGATTCTCTGGGCCGGTCATGGAGATCGGGCGCTAAGGTGGAGAAAAGGGTCTTGGAGCAATGGTTCATTGGCATCACAAAGTATGCCGATGCGCTTAATGACGACCTCCGAACCCTTGAACATTGGCCAGATAAGGTAAAGGCCATGCAGAAACATTGGATCGGCAAATCTTTGGGCGCTGAAATCGCGTTCCCTCTTGAAACATCGAGCTGCTCAAAAAAATCGACAGACTCGAGGGACTCTCAGTCGTCCATCACCGTGTTTACGTCCAGACCAGACACCTTATTCAGCGTACAGTTTCTTGCAGTGGGTGTCGACCATGCCATTGTGCAGAAAGCCGCAGAAACCGACCCGAAACTCGCGCATTTTATATCTGAATGTAAAGAAACTGATTTTGATCCGGAGTCAAAGGCTGGATACGAGCTCACAAACCTAAAAGCATCGATCCCAATCGACATCAACGGCGAAAAGCACGCGTGTTTCGATGTGCCGGTATACGCCGCGCCGTACGTTCTAAGCTCTTATGGTCATGGAGCCGTGATGGGATGTCCGGCGCATGACGAAAGAGACCAAGCGTTCTGGGCAGTTCATAAACCGGGCGTAGCTGTGGTGCCAACGATTGGTCCCACAATGAAACAGAGGGAAACTTTGGAAAATGCTACTAAAGAGTTCAAGAATAAAGAAAATAGGAAAGGTGAAGACACGGCATTGTTCACCGGTAAACAAGGAATGGTGCAAGACGCGTCGCAACTCCACAATGGACGTGCGAGTATGGGCATATTTGCCGGGGATCTGTGTCATAAAGCCGGCGCCAAGGTGGTCACGTGCCTCGAGAAACTCAATATGGGCAAGCAGTCAACTCAGTTTCGTATTCGAGACTGGTTGATTAGTAGACAGCGGTACTGGGGAGCCCCGATTCCAATAATTCACTGTCAGTCATGCGGGCCTGTTTCTGTGCCAGACAAGGACCTACCAGTGGTTCTTCCTACGGTCGAAGGGGCCAATTTCGGCAAAGGTAACCCGCTCGGGACCATTCCGGAGTTTTTAAATACGCCGTGTCCGTCGTGCGGGGCTCCTGCTAAAAGAGATACCGATACAATGGACACGTTTATTGATTCGTCGTGGTACTTTTTCCGGTATACGGACCCCGCCAACCGTCACGTCATGTTTGATCCGGCACTCGCGTCGCGGTCGATCCCGGTCGACTTATACATTGGTGGGGTCGAACATGCCATTTTGCACCTCTTGTATTCGAGATTCATTGCCAAGTTTTTGGGGGATTGTGGCGCCTGGGACGGTAAAGAAGCTTGTCACGAGCCTATACACAGGCTTGTCACCCAGGGCATGGTACAGGGAAAAACGTATACCGAGCCCCAAACAGGCCGGTTTCTCAAACCCGAAGAAGTAGATGTCGCATCAGGGAAAGACTCGCCAATAATCAAGGCCACGGGAAATGTGCCAAATGTCACGTATGAGAAAATGTCGAAGTCCAAGTATAATGGCGTGGATCCTTCGGCACTAATTAGTACGTATGGTGCAGATTCTGTACGTGCCCAGATTCTTTTTGCAGCACCTGTTTCCGATGCGCTCAACTGGAACGAAGACCATATTCAAGGAATCCAGCGATGGTTACGGAAAGTTCTTAACATGAAGGACGCCGTCTTAGAAAAAATGAGAAAGTCCGATTCGGATTCAGTGGGTGGTTTTGAGACGGGCTCAAGTGAGTTTCACAATTTGACCATCAATGACAAATTCCACAAATCAGTTAGGTTCAACAAAGCCGAGCTCGATCTCTATAATGAGACCCACCTCTATGCCGGCCGCGTAGCCCGTGCCATTGATGCCGACCTTTCATTGAACACGGTGATCTCCGACTATATGAAACTCACCAATTATATTCAGGGCGCCCTTAAAGAAACCCTGGCCATTCTGCCTAGTCTTCTAATGGACTGTTACAAAAAACTCCTCATCATAATGAGTCCCGTGACGCCTGCACTAGCCGAAGAATGCTGGGCCGCACTATCTGCAGGAACACAACCTCCACAGCAATGGCATTCGATTCTCCACCAAACTTATCCTTCGTCCCCTATCCTCGTATCTCCATATTCCGACTATAAAGTGATGGTGAACGGTAAAAAGATTGCGGTTCTCAAACAAATTGCCACTTTGGAGAATCTTACTAAGACTCAGATTCTAGATGTATTGAAGGGTCACGCGAAGGTTGCGGCGTGCATAGAAGACAAGAATATCGTGAGAGTCATCGCCAAGAAAAATGTCGTGAGCATCATTTGTGGCTCACAAAACTCGGGCTCGGAGTAACTTTTTGTGGGGATAACGAGCGGCGTTTGGGCTTGGGAGTGTACATAAGGCGCGCGCCATGCACTCACACACCTAAATATAGGACTTTGGGTCGATTTCTCCGCTGTGGTTTCTTTTCTCGCTAGCAAACGGGAAAAAAGCCACGCTCTGGAACTAAATGTCCGAGCCTCACCGTGCATGGATCGTAATGACTAAATTCCGGGGTTTGCTTTATAGCTAGTGGATCCGGCAATTTCGACCTTTCGTGAGTTTTTGATAACTACTCTTTTTGAAAAAAACTTGAACACAAGGCTAAAAAAGTCCAGTTTATCATCTACTTATCCTCAATTAATCTGCCTTTTCGTCGTCACACTTATTGTGTCCAGAGGCCATGATTGAATTGCCATATAACGTCATCCATAGAATTGTCCACTTGGCGGACCGGTCCGATCAACTCAGGCTTGCTCAGCTAAATCGAGAATTTAACTATGTTGTATCGTCGTGGCTTTACAAAACCGTTATTATTGTCGATGACAATTTTGAGCCGCAACCCGGAAAATCGGTGCCATATACATTACTCAAGGCGTCGAAAGTCCCTGTTTTCACCGCGTGTTTAAATGAACGAACATTCCGGCTCATCAACAAAGTCGTTGTGAACACTCACAGCGCCGAAACCGCTTCTGCAATCACGGATTTCCATCATAAAGTGAGTGGTTTATGGGGTATCACCGACCATATCATTAGCTTTGTCAATTATGACGTATTGAGTCTCCGCGTCACCGATTCGTTGAACAATTACCTTGAGCTGAACACGATCCAGTTTGCAGAGTACGACGACGGCGACGTAATCATTGCCAAAAAAAGCCGCAAGATTCTTAATTTGCGTAACTGGTTCATGTTTCATATCCGAGATTTTCTTGTGGCTCCTGCCAGTGAGGATTTGGTCCGTCTAGGCTTGTACATTGAAAACAATCATTACCGAAGCAATGCTGACGAGGGCTTCACCATCGAAAAGCCTGACTATAATAATGCCAGACAAAATCTCTTAGGGTTAAGTGAACTCTTCTTGCATTCGGCATTGGCATTCGTCAATTTCCTGAACCTTGTCCAAGAACTCGGGGTGCCCCAGATGCAATTACGGCGGCTTTCTTTGACCAGCACACACCGGCTCCGCAACGATGCCATCCTCAATTTCCAACAGATCATTCTGCAATTTAACCTCAATAATCTCGAGGAACTCGAGCTCAAAATCAGCTGTGCTCGGCATCATGAATGCCAGGACCTGTGCATGGTCCGGTTTTTTGCCGACTGGAAGACATATAATGCCGTGCATGGCTTGGAATGCAAGATCCGGAAAATAGCACTCGTGCATCATAAGTCGCTTTCAGAAACCGTCCAGTTCAAGCGGATCGTTGAGGAGTTTCTTTTCAATAAGCATTTCGCCACTTTGCGGGAAATCTACTTGAATCTTTCCAATACTGTACGGTCGCCTGGGCCTCAGCTTAGTATAGATATGGCCAAAGTGATTGACCAGATCTCAAATGTCCCGGAACTTGAGGTGTTGCATGTATCCAGTTTCATGAGCGAATGGGTATGGGTTCCTCCTCCCGAATTCCCTGGGCAAGTACTCGGATACCATGACATTTTGATGAACAGGTGCGCATGTGAAGAATGCAAGCAAACCCGGGCCAGCTTCGTGGAGTTGGCTGCTCTTGATAGAGCTAAGAATTATAGTCACAAGGTCACATGGAGTGATCTTGGAAACCTGGCACCAGTGCTGGAGTCGCTGATTGATTTTTCCCGGGTGGAAAACGTCAAGTTTCTTCAGTATGTGGCCGGGATGATGAAGCAACAAGAACTGATCTTGGAACGCAATCTCACTAGTTCAGGAACCATGTTGGACATGGCGTATATGCCGATGTCGAAAAATGCTGATATTGAGCCGTTCAAAAAAGTCATGCAACACTCATTTGTTGAGGAAATACAACAGCAATTGGTCAGCCGGCTCCCTCATCTAAAAGTAACCAATTTTGGGGGGATTGTTCTTCAAAATGAATGAAGGACAACAAACGATGAAATTGGCCACTGTATTTTTCAATTCTCGGCTTGGACTTACACGACGTCTTGTCGTTCCAGGTATTTGCAATGGAGCACTTATAGAAAGCAATAGAAGTAATAGAAGTAATAGACAGGTATAGAAGTACTAGAAAGTAATAGAAGTATTAGAAGGTAATTCAAGGTAATAGAAAGTAATAGAAAAAATAGAAAGTGATAGAAGTAATGAGAAGTAATAGAAGTAATGAAAGTACTAGAAGTAATAAAAAGCAACATAAACTAAAAAAATGTTACAATTGCGAGCTCCGGATTCGGCTCTATTGTAAAACATCGAAGTTGACATTCCTCGGAATCTCATGAGAGACCGTTGCATGAAATTTATTACGGCGGACGAAAGAAAATGGGAAGCTCAGTTTCATAGTTTTGGGACAATAAGAAGCCATTGTAGAACTGGAAGCTATTACAGAACTGGAAGCCATTGTTAAACTGTAAGCCATTGTAGAACTGGAAGCCATTGTAAAACTGTAAGCCATTGTAAAACTGTAAGCCATTGTAAAACTGGAAGCTATACCAGTTCACGCGCACAGGCCCTTGCGCTCTTGAGAAGTAGGCCCTGAAAGACTAAAAAGCCCCAGACTCCGAAAACATTAACCTCACCTTGAAGCCTTGGTCCTGACTGTGCGGCCCGGCGTCCATTCAAATGCGTCCCATGGTCATAACTATACCTTGAGACATATGACACGGCCTCGTACATCCGCTCATCGAAGTTAAAAGAATCCTCTAAACGCATAGAGAAGGAATACAGATAGATAACGTGTTCAGAAATGGAGCACTTTTATATAAGAAAGCTTGACTTTTTCGAAATCAACTATGTGCTCAAAACCGACATTTATATGCATACACCATTTATATGCGTATAGGTGCAGAGGGAAATAATGCTTTCTCTTGCCGACTCTATACACCTGTCGGCACATTGGACATTCCATGGCACCACACAAGAACTGTATGCCTTCGTGGCCTGCCCCCAGGGCCTTGGATGGACCTTGGTTGGACCTTGGATGGACCTCGGTTGGACCTTGGTAGGGCCTTAAGTTTGAGAATTCCAACCACTAGTGACAGATATGTTTCTAGCAGGGCACGACGGTCCTTGACGAGGCCGGTTCTTTGTTTTCATTATGGAAAAGATGTGATATCTGGATTTTGGGATTTTTGGGATTGGTTCGAAGTCTTCAGTCTTGTTCCGAAGTCTTAAGTCTTGCTACAAATGACCTCTTTCTCTTCTGTTCCGGACTGTTGATTCACTTAGCGAGAAACCGGCCGCTCTGAAAATGAATACCCCGCTACTTGAATCAGCTGCAACACTCGAAAAGTCTCGTGCAACTTTCCTGAAATAATCAAATTTGGCATAGGCATTGTTTTGTTTAAAGAGAAGTAAATCTGTCTGCTAGAAAAGTCAACCTTTTTTCTGAAAAGTGAACCTTTGTTCTAAAAAAATAAACCTTTGTTCTAGAAAAAAGAATCTATGGCCTAGAAAAGTAGAGTGGGGATGTACTGGTCACTGCACCTGACTATCTTCATCAATCTTTCGCTAATGCTGATGCCTCTGGCGTTTTCCGGCTTTCGCTCGAAGTAGAAAGGAAGTAAATTTACAGTATGGGCTCAGTCTAATCAGAACTAATCGCTGAGATGCTGGCCAGAATGAAATTGCACGCGATGTTGCGTTTGCTGTGAAAGAACATGGTGCGCGTAATACGCGAGTGATATGTGCGTCAAGATATCAGAGGAAGACTTTTCTTCAAGCGCTTCAAAAAATTAAAGAAAAGGAAAGTATTCGTTTTTTCATGGCTGCTTGAAGTAAGTGCCGTTTCCTCTTTCATTGCATTCTTTTGGGTCTAAACAAAAACCACGAGCAACAGCAAACACAGAGACCTAGTTTGCCTGCTCCCACATTTCTCTTCTTCTCACATGTGCAGCTTGAAATGGCAATTAAACTCCACAATCTTACTCAAAATTCTGATACTTGATTTCAGAAAATTCATGCCTTGCCCGATATCTCAAAGCAGTCTTGTGATCTCGAAAAGAAATCATTCAAAAATTTTCCTAATCTTAGATCATCGAATTATTACATGTCCCTTTTCAATATCTGGAGACCAACCCTTCAAGGCCTCAACACTGGCTGCAGCAAACAAGAACACCACACCTGTAATTCACACCGGGGCAGAAGCGTATTTTTGAAACTGTTGTTGATTGAGAAAAAGCTAAAGAAACCATCAAACTATCAATTCAAAACTTCTAAGGGCTTCCGACTGAAAGTATTTTTATTGCCAATAGCGGAAATTAGTGTGCTGGTGTACGGGTGCTCGGCTGCTCGGTCTCGCCATTGGACCTCGAATGGTCTGCGAGGTGTGAGCTAATTAAATAGAAAGCTGCTCCAGCAACGATTAGAGCTGATAAGCTGTAGTCATCCATCGAGTTAAGACTGCTGATATTTTGATGGACTTACTGTTTAATAACCTCTTCTGGTAATCTACTTTTTATGACACAATAATTTGGACTATCATGACCCACGCCGTGATTAGCCCCAGCTACACTGATGCCTTAATTAGCTCCAGCAATACTGATGGACTTAATACTTAATAACTTCTTCTGGTGGTTCATTTTTTATGACACAATAATTTGGACTACAAATCATGACCCACGCAGTAATTAGCCCCAGCTATTAGGCTCGTGATAGGGCTCACATTGGGTATAGGGGACCCCAAACCAGCCCTCGCTCTAGGTGCTGTACCGCAAGTATTATTACATCTATATGTGAGAATATTTGACAGCTCATAAAATCAAGTCGTTTCGGATAATCGAGCTCCATTCTCGTCCCGCTCATTTGGGGAGCGGGTAAGATGCAAATCCATCATTAGTATACGGAGCTGAGGCCATTGGTATACGGAGCTGACGGATGGTTCTCACCGCAACTGGTGCATGGGGACAATCTTGCTCTGTGTTGGCTGCTAGAGGAAGTCTAGTTACTACAACTCACCAAATAGCAATGAGATTCATAACAGAAAAGAAAAAGGAAAACTCAGGAATTCACGCTCTCGTAATTATGCAAATATAGGCCACGCTGGCAAAAAGCTGAAAATTCTGGCTTTCTAAAAAAATTCGGGATTTAATTGTGTCTGATGTCCAACTGCCAGCTTATGCACACCCGATTGAGTCGCTGATTGAGTCGCTGATTGAGTCGTCCCGCACCCAGAGGCTCGGCAAGCTAACCACCTGGATCACCACATCAGACCAAAACAAACATTACAAACAAACAGCTATTTACCAGCCACCCCAAAATAAACCTGGGCCGTCATCTGTTCTATCACTGTCACTTGCCATCCTCCAACTGGGCATGCCGATTGCACGTGTGTCACGTGAACGCATCGATCAGATCAACACCCAGTTGATACATGCTGGAGCAATTGGGTTTCTTAAAGGAACGCTCGTGGCGCTTGTTTCAGGAACGTTCTTTAGCTATCGATATAACCACGGTCACAACACGCGGCTTTTTCTGCGCCAGTGTAAAGTAGGATACTTCATAGCATGGGGAATAGTGGGCATTACATTTGCAGTGGAGAGCGCCAAAGTGAACGTGACCAAGGAATTGGCCGAGGAGGAGAATATCCAGAGACAATTGTTCTTTAGGGGAGAGCTTGGGGGGAAATAGAGGTCTTACTTGTGCCTGCAATTGGATCTCTCATCAATCTTCAATTCACTTCATTGAGCCTATTTTAGATCTTGCTAGAGCTTAATTTATGCATATCCAGATTTTCACATCTCTTTTGAGCTCTGTTAGTCATGTCCTGCTTTCAGGTACATGGACTAGCTCATATGCGTTCATCTTCGTGGAACCTGGACCAGTTTACATGCGGTCATCTTCGTGGGTAGTTAACATGCGGTCATCTTCGTGGAACCAGGAATAGTTCACATGCGGTCATCTTCGTGGATAGTTAACATGCGGTCATCTTCGTGGGTAGTTAACATGCGGTCATCTTCGTGGAACCAGGAATAGTTCACATGCGGTCATCTTCGTGGAACATGGACTAGTTCACATGCGGTCGTCTTCGTGGAATCATAAATAAGTGGTATATTCTAAAGGACAACCAGCTGGTGTTCTCACTGACATTTATGGCCAAGCTTGTGGCCTTCCGCTAATCAAAATGGTGCTCGGGTGACGACCACAACAATTTCGGCGTCTACTTCTAAGTTTTTGCTCGGATATTGTAAGCGCCCGCACATCTCTTAAAGCTCCATAACCTAGAATTTGTCTTCACCCTATGGCTTTCTAACATTCATATATGGTATGATCCATCGAAATTCGCCGAGCTCTTATCTTGAAGCTTGCCTTTCACCTTTGGTTGTATTCTTGAAATACGCGCTCTTTCAGAAGCCTTTCCGATAGAGAATCATTCAGCGGATGTTAGTCATGTACTTTATGAGCTAATGCGTGAGCTTTGAGCTCAATGAGATCAGTCCTGAAAAAACTCTTATCCAAAGCTTCTTTGTCTGAATTTGAGCAGGGGCACGTTGCTTTCATCGGAATTTTTGGCAAGAACGAGTCGATGTTTATCGATAGATATCCATATTTGGGCACCATTGATGGGACCCACTATGTGCAATTGTGTACAAATTCACCAATGAACATAGCTGGCTTATGGACAATGCATCTCAAGAGAAGAAGACCAACAAGGCGACAGAGGTCTTGTGGACTCTTTTGTTTGAGGCACTACGAAGCAATTCAGAGTTTTGCAGTTAGTCATTGCTCATAATATCAATGGTGTTTTAAATCCACGCAAAAGTGCTGGAAGGTCAAGGCCAAAACTTGAAAGTTCAATCTTCTTAGAGATGCCTTTCTTACCACTCTTGTTCCGATATATTGGAATTTGCAAGATACTATGTCGCATGAAACCGTTCTTTGATGCATTCCTAATTGCGCTTAACACCGACATGAACTGCGACTAACGGTTGGCAGACAACACGCCAGTATTAGAAATGTCTCCCGCAAATATGTCCAAGCAGAGCCAATGTGGTCCTGAAAGTTTTTGTTCTTTGTTAGAGAGGAACGAATCGTCCTTATAGTTGAAAAAGGGCGACTTCTGATGTTGTCTCATAGACTATAATGGGTGATAACCCACATGACTAAAGGAGGTTTGATCGTTAGACCATGACGTTAGTTTTCAGATAACCAGGTGCTTGGGGCTCCATCTTCGATAACAATGCATGTGATATAATTTAAGGTATATAGATTAGCATCCATCTAGATCTCCAGGTATATCCCATTTTGTGGGATTCTAAGGTATTTCCCTGATTCTTGAAAAGACAAGTCACGCTGAACTTCCGCACCTTCCTGATATTTGCAACAAATAACAAATTGAAAAGGCTCAAAGCAACTTGTATAGCAGACAACTTTCATGAGCTAAAGCTAACCGAAATGTACATTCCGTAAAAAGAATAACCATTGAGCTTACTTTTATAGTAGCGACATTGACAAGAAGGTTTGGCTCGACATAACTTGACATATTCATCAAGTTTATTTTAGTACACGAGATTGATTTCATAGACTTTGCGCGAACTCATCTTGTAGACCATGCCCGCTTTCTAATCCCAGACCCTTAGACTCGGTGTTTTGCCCAGTGAATTAACCCCGGGTCCGGAGCTTTTTCAAGAAAAGATCAGCAAATAGAATCTGTTAAGCACAGAGAAGAGGACCCTTTATACGTAAAAAGCTTCTTCGTGGTACTTGAGACCATTCTCATTGGCCCAAAGCTTTGTTTTTTTCACCAATGATTTCGGACCGGCAGAAATCACCCAAACCTTCTGCAAATCAGGTAGCTGTTTGCTTCCGGACATCACGTGTTGGCGGCCAGGAAGGTCTTTGCAACATAGCAAATTGTGAGCTTCATCCATGACAGGCCCTGAGCATTGGGTGAAAATATTGCTTTCGTTAATGCACCAATTATAGTACCTGTAATTAAGCAACGGGCGGCCTTTGTAAATATGACACTCCAAATGAAGCTTTTTGATCGTTTGCGAGTAGTTCAAATGGCACTTATCATCGCCATCCAATTGTGGGGTGAATTGCTCGTTGATAGAATGAGATTTGCTGGTTCTTCTTGAGGCCACGGAAGCGACCTCATCGAGATCCAGATCCGTATCCATGTCCCGGTAAGGGTTTTGATTATGGTCCGGATCCTGTGGATGGGGTTCAAGCAATGCATCGGACTCGCTGAACTCAGGACCTGAAGGCAGGGGATGAAATTCTTGCTGGCACTCTTCTTCGACCTCGTAGGCCTCTTCATTGGTGAAATCCACATCGACATTTTCGCTTTCCTGGATGCCCGTATGTGGGTCGGCAAAGTTGAAATCCATATCTGTATCTTGCACATGGTCAATTGCATGTTCAAACTGGCCTCGCTCGTTGGCTTCCAAGTCAGGTAGACTATTTTTTTGAGAGGCAGGAAACGTGCCATAACTAGAAGAGTTCCGGAGATTGGCCGAATCGTTTCCCTGAACACCGTCTCGGATCGAGGCGCTTCCGGTCACAAAGATCTCAAAATCGTCGCCATGGATGATCCCTTCAAAGAACCGGAGCACAGCGATGTCTCTAAAGTCACGAATGACCCAGATTACCTTGATAGGAATTCCATGATAATTTGCCACACGCACAATGGGAATAGCAAAGGAAATGGCCGATCCGCCAATGACAATCAAGATTTTTTTCGCATTGACGCCCAATTTCGAAATGGAGAAATTCGTCGACGGTGTGTTGCGGGACCTGATCAAGAGAAGTTGAGGGTCAAAGCTTCCATAGATCAAGTATTTGGCGCGGTTTCGCCAAAGAAATGCAGATTTCCGTACAACGAGCCTCTGACACCGGTCCAGGGGAAGGGAAACGAGGGTATATGGGTGATAATTCGGAACGAGTTGTTTGAAAAGACGGACCAAAGGATTGTGATGGTAATTGGTGATCCTAACATGGGCCCCTGGGTTGATTGCCCGCGCAGAAATGAGGTGGTTCGGAATATCCACGCATGCCAAGTTGGGCGACACGTCGCTAACTTTGATGTCGAGGTCCGTGGACCGCCGGGTCATGGATATACGGAGGTATGCTTGAGTGACCAAAAGCACCAAGTTCGCTGCATTGGCCACGGAAGTGTTGACGGGCCGAATGTGGAACGGGAGGCACACCACAATGACCCAGCTCCAGAAATAATGGTTGAAAAAAAACGTCTGGTATGAGCGGTCACGCACACGCAGAATCGACGTTATGACGATGGCAACAAACCCTAGAATGGCCGCCCATCCGAATAGATTTGCGGGTTTCCACGCCTTTTCCCAGGTCGCATTGACCTGGAAGTAACCTAGGTAGATGATAGTATGCAAAATAGCAAGAAACACCACGCCTCGAGAGAGCCATTTATGGATAGGAAGAAGCAGGAGGTATAGAGTATGTGGGAGTGGCGACGGGCGCATGGTGAGAAAGAAAACCGTCGGGAGTGATTGCGCACAGAGCCGCCCAAGCCTTTTGGCCAAGAAGAGTAGATCACCGCCATTGATTTCCGTGAGCCCAAGAACTGAAAACACCGTGAGCCACACCACTATTTGTAATATAGGGCTCGAGTTAAGGTAGATGAAATGGGCACAACTTGCCACAGAATCACACGCTTTGGCGAGAAGTAAAGCCGTTATTCCATGGGACCGGCCCCGAGACTCCGACGGTGAAATCCGGTCGAGCCCATGGTTGATAGTACGTAATATATGTATGCGATTCAAGGGCCAGTAGCCTTTTGCTAGAAGGTAGTTATGCAATGGGAGAAACCCCACGAACACCGCCATAAATGCGGCCATGACTACTCCATACTTGACAGTGATCTCCTGGCGTTTCTGCTCGTCGAGCTTGGTGGTTTTGTGTTTGTTCGGGTAATAAAAGTACCCATAGAACTCGGAGATCTGGTCCATGGCGAGGGTACCGCGCCCAGCAAACAAAGCCCCGGTCTGATAGATGGGAGACAAGGGAAGTGCCTGCAGTTGCCTCGGGTCTAAATCCAGCGGTAGATTCCGAGAAGAATTGGCTTGAACTCCGGGAGAAATGCCCGGATTTACTTGAGGTTTTGTGGTTCTAAGTCATTACTAAGTTTTAGTGGAGAGATTATTGGCTTGAGCCCTAGAGCCAGGGCTGTATACAGGATTGACACCCTGTTGTACTGCATATAGACTGGCGGTCGGACCATTTCGCGGCTTAAGGGAGTCTCGGCGAATTGATTGGCAGATAATTACTTTGGTGTTTGGAAGTGGAACAGTTCTCATTAACAGGGTTTACATTAGTGGGGAGTACTTATTGAGGCTTTTGACATTTAGAAGTGTTCGCTCTTGAGAGAGGAAATATTCGTTTTAATCTTTCGAGCAACATTGCACAGCGAGTCTGAATGTTTGTGTGCTCAAAAAATTAGAAGATGCTTCCGTATTTTGAGTCGGGCATTTATCAGGTGTGTATTTTGAGGGACGACAAGGTCGAAGACCCTCACTTGATAAATATTCACCATACCATGCAGGGATCTTGAATGGATTCAACGTTTGTAATTTTTCTTTGTTTCCTTGGCAGTGAAATTGATCGATGATTTAGCTTTAAGCGAGGTCCAGGGTATTCCAAAAAGGTAGTGTTGTTGATTAGAATATGGCAACGAAGATCAAGGTCGAGATGCGAATTAGTGCCTTCATTCATCTCTCTTGAAACCACAGATTCCAATTAATTTCTTGATTCTGCATGATAAAGAACCATTTGTTTTTGATATCAATATTTCAACTTTTTATAGGGGATTAGGGAATTAATCAGGTACCTGATTTGTAAACAACTGCACTTTTCTGTCTTTCTTCGGTACATGCATTCACTCCAATAAGGCACTGTAACTCTAGTAAGGCACTGTATTACGCCTGCAATTGGATGGGAGCCGAACCGAACCAAACCGGGAGAACAAACCGCACCCTATATCATGTGTATTCACACAAATCCTTGGTAAATCAAAGAAATCCATTCAGGCATGGATGTGACTCTTATGAATTTTCAGGAGGCCCACATGTCATTTCTCTCCAGTGGTCTGTAGCGGAATAGAAATCCATTCGAAAGCCATGAACAAAATGCCTAACGGGTCTTGAATACGCGGATGACCTGATAAAAGTTTCAAAGGAACCCTTTGTTTCGAAAAATTCTGCGCCGTTTTCGTTCAAGTTTGGTAGCTGGATATGTTGTTCTCGTTCTCATTTTGGGTACGTACATTCTCCAACCAAACATTCGCACGATGGTATGGCACATACATGTTTCCAAGGACAGTTAGTTTACTTGCTTGAGATTCACGTTTTTGTTAGGAGCGAGCCGGCGGAATCGATTCAACTCTAACTTATTTGTTTTTTTTTGGTGCTTGAGTCTGATGAGACATTCATGAAAACATCCAAGAAGCATGTGAATATCATGAAATTTTAAATTTTGAAAACCCTGAAATAGACGGAGGTCACGTATCCACTTGAAGCTGGGAAAGCACAAGTATTCGCCAAGATATTTCTCTCATTTGATTCTTATTTCCCATGCGAAACTCTAAAAGGCAGTGTCGAGGCAATGAACCCAGACTTCCTTGTTGACAGGACTTAGAAAGAAGCTCGAAGACTCTGCTTGTAACTTTTAACTTTCATCCTCGGAATCCTCTTTCCTTAACCAAAGAAAGATTGCAAATTTGTGAGAGTCAAATCAACATTTTTCCATGCCAATAACTTTTGCAATTGCGAGTGAAGGAATTTTTGGGAATAAACGGCAGAAATGAGTTCATGAAGATGACATACCCTTCAATTTTCCTTCAGACACGTAGATATTCTACTTCACTCCCTTTTCGCCGCAATCGATATATCATCTTCAAATCTTTGAAAATGAGTGAGTTCGAGTCAGAATCATATGATTGCTGTTTTTAAAATCTCAACAATGTTAAAGTTTCCGGAGAAACTTGCAGTAATTCTAATAATCTCAAGAGACCAACCCTTGAGGCACTGCTTGATCGTGGTTCATAAACATCAATGACATTTTTTTCAGCTAAACCGGCCAAACGAGCCTTCGTGGGCCCTTCATTTCTTCACACTAAAAAAAGCGTTATAATTAAAAGACGTAGCAAATCCTTTCTCAAAAGGTTTTATTCCTTTTTGTGTCTTTTTAGAAAAAAGGGCGAGAATTCACTTTGTGTAGACCTGGTCGTAAGTTGCATTGCTAGGATAGGCGGCTAGAACTCGAAAATAAATATTCTGCAAGCAGAAAAACAAAGACATTAGACCTATCGACGAATTTCACCAGGAATTCTTCGTAGTCTCAGTCCTGACAAAAATCAATTCATCGTCTTGACTGATCGTCTCGTCCTATCTTAGTATTCGTCCACAATTTGGGAAGTAGTCTTTGCTTTGGTCAACATTTAGGAATAAAGCCCAAACGATCGAGCCCAGAAACATCCATATTCACGCTCTTTTATGAAAGAATACAGGCGCTTATCTTAAAACCTGGATACGCCCAATATCATGAAGGAACCCCCAAGTTTTGGTGAAGTGCAAGGATCTGGCCAACAAATAGATGATAATGCAATCTGTCTAGTAGAGTTCCTGCATGACCCCTTTACCCTTTTTCTTCTTCTTCTTCAGTACACCAGAAACAACTCCGCTTCTATTAGGCTTGATCGTGTTTGCACCTGCACCAGATTTAGCTGCCTTGGACGAATTCTTCAGTTTCGGCCCCTTTGGAATACTTGGAAGAACACCGGACCGAGATGCCTGGAAGTTCTTAGAACCTGAGCCTTGAGAATTGCCCTGCGTCTGGCCCTGGTTCTTCTTTCCGTTGGTCCTCGACGCCAAAAACCCCGAGCGTGTGGGCTCGTAGTTTTTAGATGATCCCCCCTGCATGTTTTGGTAAGATCTCTTTTTGTTGCCATTACTACCCTGGCCCTGGGAGTTTTCGTATCCACCATTCCTGCCACCACCTTGATTATTGCCATAATTATCGCCGTAGGTATTGCCGTAAGCTCTGCCGTTATTGCCATTACTTCCATTATTGTTGTAGTTGCCGTGATTATTGTAGCTTTGTCCGTAACTGGACTCAGAGTTGTACCCATATGAGTGGCTGTAATTTCCGTTTCCATGACTAGAAAAATTCCGGCCCTGACCCAGAGACTGAGCGCCGGACTTCGACAGAAGCCCCGTAGTCTTTTTCCCAAAACAGAGATCGAAGTACCTGTTTCGAAGCTGTTTTGGAAGATTATTCCCGCTGAAGGCACTCCCACTCGAATTCGGAATGCGAGACGTTCGCGGCTCAGGGCACTCGTCTCCGAAATGGGTGTTGTCTCCGCAATTGTAACAGTAGCTAGGAGGAAGCACCACGTCGGGTTTGCATGCAGTGGTGAGGTACGACCGCCATATACTGGGACAATTATCGTCACTATGAGTATGAGTGTCACAGGCTTTACAGTACTGCTGCTTGCGGGTTTTGCTTGTACACATGGCCCACGTATGACCCCTCTCTCCGCACCTGGAACACACGATTGTGGTGGGACACTGGGTCTCGTAATGGTCTCCCACAACCCCGCACTTATGGCAGATCACCGTCTTACATTTTGCGCGTATGTGTCCTCGTTTGTGACAGTTGTCACAGAGCCTCCCGAGCTCCTGCTGAGCGTTGATGGCATCGCCTGTTTCCGGGTCCGTCACGCCGAAGTACCGCCCGGCGCCTCGAAGTTCCACGAGTTCGTCGGCATTATCGTTAACCTGCTCAAAAGAGAGCGAAGTGACGCCCTCCGAGGCCGCAGAACCGGCGGGTTTTTTAGGGGCTTCTGCTTTCGGGGGCACGGGCGGCACGGGCGGCACAGATGTCATGGCCGGGGCCGGGTTCCACTTGGTTTTGTCCCCTAAATGCGTGGGTTCAGTGTCCTCTGCAAACGATATTAGACCCATTCTAATGTTTCTGCTAGTGTCTATCAACGATGGCCTTTTGTGGCGTTATGGGCCTCAAATTTTTTGATTCCAGTCAGACTTTTTCAGTAGGCTAATACTATGCAAATTTGGATGCAAATTTGGATGCAAATTTGGAGGAAAACACTCGGTTTTATCTTCAGTGGGCGGGAAAAGATGTGTCTAATATAGGAGAATGAGTGGGTTTATTCCTCTTTATCGCGCACTTTTTTTCTTCTCTTCACTTGACTTTCGAGTTTATCTGAACAAATCGACCCAGGCGGCGCGGAAGGCGTCGCAACCCGCGCGTGGTACATGCAGGAAAAGTTTGTGAGTGCTCCATTCAGGCCAATTTCATGACCCTTCGCTTCTTTATGGTGCTTCTTTATGGTGCTTATTTTGCAACCTTATCCAATTTGAAGATTTTTTGATCTCACGACCAGGTTTATAAGGAGTTGGTGACATATTAGGATTTGGCTTGGAGTTGCAAAAAAAGGTGATACTCTGATGGTTGGATTTGGCCCCACCCAGTGAGAGACCTCTCTTTTCGGGTACGATTCATGACAAGGTATAGAGGCAGCATAGAATTATCCCACTTGTGCTTATGGTAGGTGCATCTCGTAAAAGACATATACTTCAGACACTTTACAGAACTTAAAAAAGACGGCTTTAGGCCACAACCAGTTTTCTGTGTTTAAAAAATCAAGCAATACTACGAGAAAAGGCTGATTCGAATCACGCGCAATGTTACATATCTCCGTTATTTCTCAAGGAAAGTGCATTAACGCAATGAACCATCACTTTGATAAAGAACGGCTTCTTTTTTTTTGTGAAACAGGCCTATGAGAATTGGAATTAGTGGATTTGGCTAAGTATTAAAGATTGTGTTTGGCTCGATTACTGCCGTTAGAACATCAAACTTCATGCGAATGGCAGTTACCTAGTGTGGGTATTATCGGAGGAACTACAACGTCGACCGAACTATTTGAGCTGAACTTCTCGCTGGAGGATCTTTTCTTAGATGATACGGGAACAGGAAAATAAACGGCGTTTTGGAATAAATTAAATACTAGGATGGACTCTAGATTGGCTCAGGCTTACCGAGCCTTCCCTCACCAACAATTGGTCCCAGACCACCAGCACCCAAAACAAAGACCAAAGCTAGCCAAAACCACAACCAGGCCACCAAGTCAGAGTATCGGGTCATTTAACAGATAATATACCTTTCAAAAGAAATTTGGCGTGCAACCTATCGGGAACGTCTAAACAGCACAAGCTCTATCTCCAATCTCATAGATTGTTCGAATACAGGTGGGGCCATGTCATAGACCGCACCAGCACACATGTCCTCGAGGTGTTGGCCAGGAAGCATGAGGACATGGCTTCAGAGGCGATATCCTTGCTTGCGTAATTGCTTGTAGGTCACTCATCGGGGCAATATATCAACCTCTTCAACGCCACTCCCTTCAACGCCACTCCCTACGACCTGGTGTGCTTCTTCCACATAGCTCTGCCATTATCATGTGCTGAAAACAACGGGCTTGTTTGTTGGAGAAATTTTTTCTAGCTGAACTTTTTTTTCGTCTAAGCACACAAGTCATATTAGAGGAGGCAACTTTCATTTCAAATAAGATAAATCTATAAATACACAATTAACACGTCTGGATAGGATACAGTGCAATGGGGAACTCCGGATTTCCCGAGCCGTAGCTTCTCCTACTTGCTCTCATACATTGTCTTGATTCCATTTACTTCCGAAGCTCCGAAATGGATAGCTTGGATTTTGGTTATCGCTGAAAGTGTGGAAATAGACTTTTTAAACTTACTGTCGATGTTCCTGTTAACTAAGTTTCCTCCGAAGTTTGGTTCAGTCCACAATGTTCCGCTGATTGTTGATTAATGAATCTTATGGCGGAAAGCCATTTCAAAGTTGTCATATACTATAATACTTCAGAGAGTCGACACCCAGCACATCAGAACAAAATGATGAACAATGAAAATCATAGTTTCCCCAGGCCGAAGCTCTTCCTTAGTCCAACTGCACCTGTTGAGCATTCTAAATATAAAATTCGTTCACCGGCTACGGACAACGATAACAAGAATTTCGCCAACTGCACTAAGGAAAGTGAAACACACGATCCTAACTAACTAAAAAGAGAAAAAGGGAAAAATTACAGCACGACAATTTCGCATATGGTCTCCCACTACACTACTCAGTATCGCCCTATGCAGCTTAACCAGTGTTGATCGGACGGGAAACTGTGCTTCCTGCATGGTAGGGCCGTAACTGAAAGCGATCCTTTTAGGATCGTGTGATTGTATTGGTTGAAATGGCTTTCACAAATTAAATTACGAAGGGCACGTTTCTGTCCAGAAGCAGAGTGTATTCTTCCAAACACAGGGAGGCGTTGGTGCGTAATACCCTTCAGCCTCCCCTTGTTCCGCGATGGTGCAGCGGTCAAGGTCATGAAACAAAGCACCTACATAAATCACCCATAAATCGCGGGTTAGAACCCGCTCGAAAACAAGCGGTTCCGCGTCTTCAGGGACGCTTTTGCTGAAGTTCAGCGTGAGGCATTCCGCGCCTAAGAACGGTAGGAACGTGGGAACCAAAGGTGTACTGTTAGGTTTTCTATAGCTGTATATAGTTTTCGTCACTAGGCTGAGCCCATGGGCATTCTTCAATACACATGTATCTATCAAAAAAATCTCCTATTTTGCTCCAGAAGGGGAAATACGCACTAGCTGAGGTAGATCCAATGGGTCGATGACAAGGTAGTTCAGCACGACTAAAAAAAGCATGTCAAGATGCATTGACTTTACTGTAGTTTAGCGTAAGGTGAGCCTCGGTTTGACACCCGGCATGTCGGTTGATGATTACGTGTTTCCTATACGTGTCTGTAGCTTTAATGCGGGGGACTGGTAACTCTCTAGTCCTTTAATAAAATATATTGGGCAAAAAGCAAAAGTCCCCTCAATAATTATTCAGCTAAGAACCGAATCCTATTATTAGGACGATTCCTGTTTATTGTCTTGAAAATTAACCTCCCTCTCTGGCGATTCCACCCTGAGAAACAACTGTGGCTTTACTTTGAGGTGCGTACTGATCAATCAGATACTTAGAGAGATCAGACATACAGAATCAACTCACGTCGGAACGATTCCTTACTTGTCATTTCCTGCTCTAGTAACAGCTGTATGCGGTAAGTCAAAACTCTGACCGTCTTACTAACAGCTTTCTTAAATTTTGGCTACTATTTCCCTCGAACTGATTAATAATTGAGCTTGTAATGTGAGAATCATATTTGATAAAGCCCGTTGGCACACAACCCAGTTTTCATCTTTTAAGCAGCATTTGTGGGAACACGTCCACGAAATATAACAACGGAAGATTGCTCATTATAAATGGCGCTGGTTGATTGAGGCGAGAAAGATCAACCGATGAAATGAGAAATGATGAGAAGATGTTTTATGTTGAAAGGTTGCTTGAAGGAAACACAACCGATGGCAATAATGAATGACAAATTTAGGAAACTAAAGAAAACCAGCACTGATTTCTAATATCTGTTTTGAGTGGCATATGACCGTGTGTGCCACACCCAATAAATTAAGACATGGGGCTTGGTAATACAAGTGAATTAGTTTGAAGTTGGTTTCAAATGAACCACCTTTTTGTCCCTGCTCTATGCTGTATATTGATATTCTTGAATCTGCAAATAAAAGCTGATACAAATAGCAGCATGGTGCTTCTGAAATGAACAATGTACTCTGAGAATTGCCAGACTTGTGTTTTATAATCTATCTCGTTCGTCCAAAATTTTAGAAAGCAAGGTAGTACCGCCAAATTTATCAAATTTACTTAAGCTAAGGGCAAGAGAATGAGAAAGTGATCACCTGAGTGACGAAAACGAGATTGAATTACACTACTCTGGAGGCGAAATTAGAACCATCATTAATGGTTTATCACTGAGGCCGTTCAAATGAGTGAGGGAGTCTCCCAAATCCTAAAATGATCAAAAATTCAAATTAAGAGAGAATTGCACATGGAAACTGATCGGTATTTTAGAAATATCACGGCCGACATCTTTTTTCAGGCACTCGACAAGCCACACCACGTCACATATGTCACTGAATATCCACCAATACTTCAGCAAGAGTAGCAAGAGTCTCGTTATGGAGCACCGGCCTTAATAAACATCAGCCGAACATCGAGCTGTGAATAACCCAGCCAAATGGCTAATGACTATATTTGTAAAGTAAGAAAATAGCAGAGTAGAAGACATCGTCTATCTGGTGTCACATCAGTCACTTCAATCCCCACACAGGAGAATTCTCGGTATATCTGTTGGAATGTTTGACACTCAGAGGACTGCAATATAATGGACGTCTAGTTTTCTGTTCATTGAAGCCAAAGGTAAATTTACCCATAAGTTTCTCGCCAATATCCTGGCATCTTATAACACATTCCTCACCACATGAGCAGCGGCCTGGCTCTCCAAATCGGGGTTCTCGCCCGCGACATTGAAGCTTGTTTTCAAGTAATCCTGGTGTTTCAACGCCGCGCAAAGGTAACAGAGACTGGAAAGAAGGAAAAATACCGCAAGCACGATCAACGAGGTGGCGCTCAACAATAAACTCAACCACTGGATCACGCTCATCAACAAATAAAACCCACAGCGGGGCCAATTGTCATCGAAGTTCCGCACAAAGTTGGTGAAAGTGTCGGTCAAAGGACAGATCCTTAACAAGAAAGGAACCTCGACAAAAAGCACAACGAGGCCTTGCACGAGAGCGATCACCGAAAAGATAATCACTAAATTGAAATGGAATATGTTTGCGACTCCAAGCGCCAAGCAAAGAATTATCGTGAACAACGAGATCCACTGGCCATAAAGCGAGAAGTTCTTCTTTTTGAAGTCGGTCAGAAGCCCGCCAAATATGTTGGAGGAGATTTTCTGGAAACTGAGTGCCATTCTGTGTATGTATTTATATGATTAGCGTATTGTATTTGGGAAGTTTTGCAGATTCTAATAGTTACGTTTGAGTAGCCAGTTGAAGAAGTATTATAGGTTTTGGCCCAGTTACGCTCCTGTGCTTTCAAGTTCGGGCCATGGAGCCTTAGACGGGATTGTGGTGCTCGCGGCCGGTGTGCAGGAATAAGCTGTTTGGAGGTGCCAGCCATCTTTAAAAGTGTATTACATATCCAGAGCTGGTCTATTTGGCGACAGTTTACTTTTTATAGTGGTGAAAACTAGCCGGGAAACTAAAGACATGAATTTCGTTGGGGGAGCTTCAGGGTCGTGTGGGAACCAAGTTTCAAGTGCATATCTTAGGGTGCACATTTGATGCCTTTTGGAGAAGTATTTTATTATTGTAACCAAATATGCACAGAATGGGTGAAAAGTTTCCCTTTTGCTGGATTCCGAATGTTCAAATTTCTGTATTTGTCAATTTATCGAGGCCAGGACGCATGGTATGGCTCACGGTATTTTGTGGGGCACCAATAATGCGACGGAAGACTCAGGAGTCAGAACGTGGCCAGCCCGCAACCTCGACCGTTGACTTTAGGCGAACTCACATCTCGAAAGAGGTAAGCCCCCGATACTTCGATACCATTAATTAGAACCCACTCAATTATTTTTAATACGACTAAACTTGTCCAGCAATTTTCAAGGAGGTCATTTTCATGGATGTGGTTTTTATGGATGTGGTTTTTATGGGTGACTGAATGGTCAATTTTTTTGCCAGAAACTATATATCAAGTTTTAAGGATTGGACAAAAACAGATGATACTTTTCAATTGAATTCGATGAGATGTCGTTAAAAAGCACAGTTCTTGGACAAAGCGAACGTTTATAATTGGCCTGTATTTTCAGACATCTACTTGTTTATCGAATTTTCGGGATTATTTGGGCTGTCATATTTTTCTATCATGTACTTTAAAGTGGACTAGTTTCTTGGAGAAACTTAATTCTTCTTGATAGAACGTGCGCACGCATTGCTCATTGAGCCAAAGTGGTCCGTTCCAGTGTTGTACATCGTCGCTATTTTGGATACTTTTGAATTCCTTAATGAATAATATGAAATTTTGCAGATACTTATATTTCTTTATAGCGATAGCGAAGCGTGGCGACGCTAATAGCAAAAGTACTTTTTTCGTTAGTACTATATAAAGATGCCCAATCGCGGGACACATGTGGTTGGGAAAGGCGTGGCCCCTTTCGGTCCTCACGTCGCTACAGGTCTTTTGTGCAAGAGAAGTCTGGTGGCGACGCAAGAGGATAGTCTTTTTCGGTAGCTACCAAAGGCAATACTTTGGCACATCTGGCAAAGTTCTGAGTTTGCAGAAACTGCGTATTTTAGTCGAACTCGGACTTTAGTCTCGAATTTAGCGTTTTGAGAGGTTGATAAATCGTCAAAACCAAATGTTTCTAAACCTTTTCACGACAGACCCGCGTCTCGCAAGAAAACTCATTTGACGTCTATCCACGTAGCTCAATAAGTCCGTAAGTAAAACAAATATGCGATCATTAGGGCTTTTTGTCAGAGCGAGAAGATAAGTGTCTGAAAAGAAATGCAAACCAAAACCAAATTGGTCTCTACTGGGAGAAGAGATTCCTCTTTAGACCAAACAAAGGACCGGCCCCGGCCCTTAAAAGGCCCAGTAGAGCAATTGGCTCAAAATTAAAGAGGCGGTCGCCAAGCAGTGCCGCTAGTTAGAGCTCGCACCGTGTGATAGCCGAGGCTTTCTCCATATTCGGCAATTCAAAGGCACCTTCGACTGGTTTGACACCGACTCTGCGACTAGTCACGTCGAATAAAGTTTGGAAACGGTATAGAGCAAAAACAAGGAATGATCTGATTGCAAAAGTGGAATTCTGCCGCGTTGAGTATTTTGCAGCTCGTGTCGGTAGTGACTCACAAATCATGGCACGAGCTGCTAAATGTTCAACATAATTCCACAGAACTGATTTTCCTTCAGTTTTCAGTCACAATAACCGATATGGACGGAACAGACCTCTTTAAACTTTTGTTTTTGATTAAAGCCAAACCAGTCATGAGACTCCGCAAGTAGCAATGAATAGCGAGCAAGCACCGACATCGCTATATTCACTATAGCGATAATAAAACCAGAAATTAGTATTCATTTGCCGCGTCACTATGGCGAAAATACTTAAGAGGACTCACGGCGCGGACGTCGGAAATTGCTATTTTGAACGATACTGGTCCGAACATCGAGGCAAAACATTCATTTTTAACGTTCACCCACAACCTAATTTAATGAATTGCCTGCTTCAAGTTCACACTCATGCCAACAGCCCTTGTCGTTCTTTCTGGATTGGTCTTGCCTCGCTTCATAAACATGTTTATTTTGCTAACATGATTTCCATGTTTTCAACACTTCAGCTCACCAGAACTGGGTGCGGCCCTTAACATCTCGGGCTTACAGTAAGTCCGGCCGTTTTTGATACTTTCGGAAAAGGGCTAACTTCTGCTGACTCTTTTGTTGAAATAAGAACGTTGATTAGTCAATGGAATAGCAGTGACGTCACCCAATTCGACGGTTTCTTCTTGACATTGCACCTCAGAAGCACAGAAAGTGCAATTTAACACAACCTTTCCCGAGATTGTCGAATTGCAAAACCTAATCCTCTTTTCCACGTAATTTTCTTTTCGACTGATTAGTCTCGGTCAGCTAACCCCAGATCTCGGGCCTTAGCCCACTTCTTCAAATGCGCGAGAGATCCTCACAAATCTTTTCCAATCCGCCTGCCAGCGTATTCAGTTCGGGAGACTTCGTTCTTTTGAGTTTTCTTAATCTTCGTTGAATGGAACGCTCGGTTTTGGCATGCGACTTCAGTATACGCGCTGTACATGCATCAAGAATCCTTTTTTTGGTGATTTCTTCAAACTCCTTTGATTTCAAATGAAAATAGTCAAAGCAAGTTTTCTGCGAGGAGGTCATTCGGTCTTCCAACTCCTTGTACGAACCCATCTCGAACCCTAAGACCTTGGCCGCCCAATCCAAACATCTGCCCTCCGGAGGTTTATATGCTGGAGTCAACTCTCTCACCCCATGAAGGTAAAGGTCTTGAAGAGACCATGCAACTTTTTCTTCCACATCCTCCATGATCTTTTTCTCGGCCTCTTCAGCCAGTAGCCCATCTACCACCATATACCTATATGCAACCTGGTCATAAGACTTCGGGGTCACTTTATAATGATGGAAGCCGGCTAGTTTATTATGCCAAATATTGATCTTACGGCCCCGTCTTCTATATTTTCTGTAGTCGTGTTCTAAATCTGTGAAATATTCATCCACTGATGCCTCGGTTAAGCCATCGAGTATTTCATCATCCGACAAGGAGAAGTAGTCTTTGTCTTGCAGGTCCAGGTCTATGAGATCCCCATTGGCGATGAAGACATTTTCCATAATCATAAAAGGACGTGCCAGGGAAAAATGTGGGCCTTTCGGAGCTGTACAATCTTAAGTGGACGGCTTGTCTGTAGGTAAAAATCAAGACATGTGTGCAGGAATACGGGCTACAGTCAACTCTCACGGGTTCGTACTCCCACGCATGCGGAATTCGCGCGATTTGGTATGACGCATATCTATGCAGGAATGTATGCATAATTTAGATGTTTTACTATGTAGATAATTTGCTAGATTTCGTACACCCCTGATTTTGGATCTGGGACGGGCTAGACTCAATTCCCAAATCGTAGAAATCGAGAAAATAGACGTTTTTTTGAGGTTCT
>JAKTYA010000272.1:0-25811 GCA_030561745.1 Metschnikowia gelsemii
CACTGGAGTTTCAACATCATTTTATTGTGTTGTAAGATTTGTGTACTGTTTTCGTACTCAGCAGAATGTCTTTCTTTGACTTCAACTTTCATTTCTCGAAATCGACTGCTTCTTCCAGGACATGCATTAGTCTCTGAAAAAATTAGTTGTTCGACCAGGACTTTTGTTCTGCCGAACACATCTTCTCCAGTGAATTTGTACTGGAGAGGTCCCAAAGATTTTCGAATGCTTCGGGTGTACTCATGGTATCGTGTGGTTTAACGATTGACTTCTAATCTGTTGAGAATATTGTTAAATGCGCAGTTTACGCTGATACAGGCAATCGAGATTTGACGAGGTTCAGGCCAACGTATTTTGGACCCTACATCCTCGGAGTTATCTATCTACCTATATGTCATAATCTTTCTTGTAAATTCGCTTAAAGAAGAGAGAAAGTTTTCTTTCTTGTCTTGAAGGAAAAAACTTCCTCGCCCTCGCAGCTCCGCGTCTCTGGTCGTGTCTGGGAGAACTCGCATTAGGTTATCAAAACCTAACGCAAGAGCCCCAAATACCAACACGCACTCAACCTTCGTCACAGCTGTCGCATGCAATTTGCTAATGGTGCGGTATTCCGATTCGACCGCAATGAATTTATTGCTTAGGACATACAGGTATGCGGCTTTTCCCATTTGGGCTGGTTTCAGGATTGCACGAGTTCGTAATTAAATTGTATGATACGGCACAATCGAGGAAACCCAGCAATTCGAAAGAGCCTCGGTTTGGTGGGGGATCCAAGTCTCATAACCATTTCCAGGCATGCAAATACCGAACACGAATAGAAAATAGTAGTACAAAATATGAATGCAGAAGACGAGTCCAAATGACGAACACAGAAGACGAGTCCAATTGACGCATAAAAAAGAAGAGCACAAATAACGAGTACAATTGACGAATACAGAAGACGAGTAGAAATACAAATGACGAATACAGAAGACGAATACAGAAGACGAATACAAATGACGCATACAAAAGATGAATACAGTGTCGGCCATCTGAGGTTTTGTGAGCTTACATATGTTAGTAAAGGCCACAGAACTCTAATGAGTTCCCCTATATCTAGAGATTATTTGTGAACCTTTCGAGATTAGTGTTATGGGGAGGGCCCGAGATCTCTGATGAGTTGCAGCTGCAGTGAAGAATGGTGTTGTGGTGCGAACGGCACAGTCTTAAATAGATGAGCCCGGTCCGGTCCGGGCCAGTAATGAACAGTCCTTTTTCAGCTCAGGAACAACACGTACGGAAATGGATCAGTGAAACATGTTCTTTTTCGCTTGTGATTGGACCGGTGGAAAGACTCTCACTATCAGTCATTGTCACATCCGGCAATGGGATATGTTGAAATTCGTAGAGCTGTATGAGGAATGGCATGTGTTGCTTGCCTTACTACTACTGACACGAAGCGGCTTGCGGTCCGGGATATGCAACAATAATTTGGGAAAGTTTTTCAAGTGTACCCCGAAAGCATATCTTAGACGCAATAGTCGTAACATCCATCTCTTTCTTTTTTTTATGCAAAAGAACGGTTACTTTCATCGAAAGACTCCTGTAGTGAAATGAAAAGAATACATCACATAGCTAAGCATTGAATGTTTAGGATAAGGCTTGTGATTGGCTAACATGGATCCAGCATATTTGAGGAAGATATGTACACTAATGGTCACATACACACACCAAGCTTTGTGATAAAGGAAAGAGTTCTGGAACCGGCGGAATAATCATAGATTTACATCTTGTTCTTTCCCATGCCAAAAGTGAAGGTCGCATCAATAAATCATGCCGTACTTTTCTGGATCGAATTAGTCAATTTTTCATGAAAACCTGGTATTTGGTCAACATCGGGCCTGAGAAGCTGTTTCAGGAGGTGTTCGCCGGATTTTTCTTTGCCATTAGGCCAAGCTTATTGAGGGTTGTTTGGCCTCATCCGTTAAACTATCTCACACAGCCTGCGGGTCTTCCGAATCTTGTGGAAAAAAGAGAAGCTTTCCTAGACGTGATCGGAAAGATCTCAAAGAATATATTTCGGTACTTCAGCAGCCTCCTTATAACCGCTTCCTAACTGGCTTGAACTAATTTCACTACGTACTGTGTGACAAGTGTGCTCATTCCAGTTGCCCTGCCCCTACCTTGCTCGAGACAGGTCAAGTTCTGTGACTGTAATCAAGTATATGAGATCAGTTACTAAGCTGCAAATGAGTTAACGTATCAGACTCAAATCAAGAAGTAAAAAAACTTGAGTATCCACTGGTCTCAAAGTCCATCATGACAGAAGAATGAATGCACTTCTTTTTAATATTACGCATTTCGGTTTCATTTGGGACGATTGCCAAACAAAAAACTGTGAAATCCATTGAGTCACAAGACTCGTCACCAATTCATTTGTGTTCATTGACTCAAGTATATCAATTTAGTGGGCTTTTTAAAAAGGAGTATAATAAGTATCACAATTCCAGGCCAATCTTGAGTTATTTGCATAATGAATCACAGATAGGTGATTAATTGTTTCTATTTCCGTCGCCAATCATCTAAAAATAGAAAATAAATGAGAAAGAATCTGAATCTTTATCATCACGAGCTGGGAATTCCGAAAGTTTAGCTGGGAATTCCGAAATGTTACATGTAGTTGGGAATTCCGAAATGTTAGTTGGGAATCCCGAAATGCTTAGAGGGGAAGGGCAGAGTTTGCCGTTTTGGTGCGTCAAGAAACATGCACTAGATCCGCAGCCAATTCAATTTAAATGGTTTCTCTGGCACACCGTCTGCAATAACAAAAAACCCGCTTATTTCTGGATCATAAGTTTTCACTTTCCTTCAAAAAATTATAATAGTTTTAAAGAAACGATTACATTATCCATGGAATCAAAGAGGAGGGTTAGTCAGTGGTCAGTCTTATTCATAAGGCTTTGTCCTGCGCACACACATGCATAGCTAAAGGTCTGTAAACAAGCCACTTCCACATGTTTTTATCATATCCTCTGAAAAGTTGATTTCAACTTGTACCTAAGTGCTGCATGATGCCAAAAACTCGTGATGCAACTACGTAATTTACCGTGGACCGTGATGACCCATCTTGGTTCCTGCACCTAGCATTGTTGGCCGTTATTTGATTCCTTTCAAATATCAATGCCGTCCTAGAAATTCAAGTCCGAGCAAGCGAAACCCTTCAATCGTATATTATTAGAGAGTAAACGAACTTTTTAATGGAAATTTATGTTCTGCGTTGGATGTGTTGCCCTACTAGTGAATCACACACCCAGGTTAGAGGGAGACACGACACCGCATTGAGAAGAAGCGGATTAAAAAAAGAGCGCGCACAGCCAATGAAATCAAGAGCAAAAACAACCACAGTTAACTCAGTCCCAACGATCTTGAATCGGTGTTTTCCACACAAAATCCCACACAAACACCACAGAAAACCTCGTAATCAAATATGCAAGACTTGCCGCCAATCGGAGGGTACGAACCCGTGCAATGGAAACGAAACCTTCCCTCGCGAGGGTTCAGGCCGATGGTTTATTTCTATGGTATCACAGGGTTCATGGCGTTTGGGTTCTACAAATATTACCAGGGAGTCGACGAGCAAAGAGAACTTGCGAGAGAAAGGCAATGGGCGCGGTTCAGCCTTGAGCCTCTTTTGAGGGCTGAGGAGGACCGTCACCTTGCCAGAAGGTACTTTTCCGAGTTGAATAGACAGAATCTAGTGGCTGAAACCATGACCCCTGAAACTAGAGCCCGTTTCGAGGAGCCAATCTACCAAGATAAGTCGAAGTTCAGAATGCCCCGGTTCTTTGCCGGTCCTGACCCTGCGTCTCGTTAGAAATGTGGTGGTTGGCTATGGGTTATGGAGACCACGAAACTGGGCGAACCCAGGGTGCTGGTAAAGACGGTGTATGGATGTAAAGTGTGTACAAAACAAACAAAAAATCTTTTAGAGATGACCGGCAGGTTTTTGTGAAATTCCATTTGGTAGATGTCGCTTTGTTGAGAATAATCGATCATTAGCTTACATATTGATAAGAGATGTGGCCTCATTCAATTCCATGAGAAAGTCGTCATAGTGTATGCTTGAGGAGGGGAGGCGGTCAAAGTCTCCACAATGTTTGTAAAAAGTATACATGAGTCATGATTAGTTCGAATTCACACCTTTAACAATTTTTTGAGAATGACATCAGTGTCACCCACACCAAATAACGATATCGAGTGAGAAATGTGGCATTTGTCTAGAGCTAATGAACGGATCAACGAAACTCACCTTCTTCCGGGGAAATTCCATAAGTTATATTGCACTTTATCATGTGTTGAAGAGTGGTTGGTATCACTGCGAAACACCATAACTTCCGTGCAGCCTGTAAATCATGAAGCCCAGTATCTTTTTCGGGGGAATTCCATAAGTTTTATTGCACTTTATCATGTGTTGAAGAATGGTTGGTATCATTGCGAAACATCATAACTTCTATGGAGCCTGTAGTGCAAAATCATGAAGCCCACACATAATGAGAGAGTACCAGTTTCTTTCTATTTCTTGGTGACTCCTAAAATTTTTCCAAAATTGAGCTTTCTTTCGATGACACGGGGTGGTATCTGAAGAAATTACAAGGAAAACGTCCATGCTACTGTATGTTTGAGGTGCAAAGGTAAGACCACTCAAATTTGGCTGCTCTACACTCAACTTAAGAAGAAAAAGGATATCTTTTTCACTCTCATAGACTTGTCTCTGTTGCTTTAGAATCCAACAGCGATTTAAAACTTTCAAAATTCTAGGATTGCAATTCGCTGCAAATCTTGGTGTGCTATGCTTATCCTCTGTTAATGTGATGGCAAGGGAAGAAAAGCAGACACTAGCAGCCTTCAATACTTCTCGGAATATCACTATTTAAAGGCATATATCATGAAACAGATCATCGAGGATTCTAATCAAATATCCAATGGACCATAAACGGTCACTTATTGCTGAAACCATAGCATACTCAAATTATCTCAGCCAATCTTGAGAGTACCCCTGGGCCATAATTTCCGGGGTGCTAATTACAATCCATCGCCACTGCATTCCCGAAATACCGGACAGCGTGTATGAAGAAATTTCGTGTTCAGAGGCATAAACTGAAAATCATAAAAAGAAACCTCAACAGCCTCGTGAACCAAGAATTCTATTGGAATAATATGACAAATCCAATTCCAGGGCTTTGCTTCTTTGGGGCCATTTCGCAGGGCCGTTTCGCAGGGCCAATGTGTGAGTTTTGGCCCAAGTCGCGCGAGTGCTCGAGCCTCAAGAAACAGCCCGGCGACTGGAGCTGGAAACACTGGTTCATGGAAGAGTCGCGGTCCAGCACAACAGAGCCATTATTCACTCCATGGCCCTTCTAATTTCCTTCGCGAAAACAATAACAAATTTGCTCGTATTATTTGTATATCCAAGTTTTCAGCTCTTTTTCATCTGAAATACCATGATCTCTCTGATTGATCTCCCTGTTTCTGAAATTTCAAACGGCACTTCTCACCAGCAATCACCCACTCGAAATTAGTATCGGCCTTCGTGCGGAACAGAGACTCCCATGTGCACTCCGGGCCGGGCTTTTCTATGCGGCTCCGACCGAGATTTTTCCGAGAATTAGAATAGACGTCTTTATTGTCAGCAAATCCCTGGAAAAGTGATACATTGTAGGGCCGGAAGCTATACTTACACCTGCTACACTCAAAGATACTGCTAAAAAATACAGGAAGACAGAACTTGCTACATGTCGCAGAAAATCGCCTCAAAAGAACAGGCACAGGCCCTACTTGACCAATATGACTACTTTCTCTTTGATTGCGATGGCGTGATTTGGCTTGGTGACCATCTCTTGCCTTCAGTAGCAGAGACGCTTTCGCTCTTGAAAGATCTGGGCAAAACGGTGATTTTTGTCACAAACAACTCCACCAAAGCACGCCAAGACTACCTTCTGAAGTTTGCCAAGCTTGGAATCCACGGGATCCAGAAGCTGGAAGTTTTCGGATCATCTTACGCACTGGCCGTCTATGTAGACAAGATTCTCGCACTTCCGAAATCGAAAAAAGTGTGGGTTCTTGGCGAGTCCGGAATCGAGACCGAATTACGCGAGTTAGGATACGAAACTGTTGGAGGAACACATCCGAAATTGGTAGCGGACGGCGTGGAATTCGACCCGAATCACGAAATGCTTACTGAGCTTGACCCAGATGTCGGGTGTGTGGTTGCAGGCTTGACCACAAACTTGAACTACTTAAAGCTCTCGGCCACCATGCAGTACCTCCTAAAGGACAATAAACTGATTCCATTTATAGCCACAAACATCGACCTGACGTTTCCACTGAAGGGTAAGCTTTTGGTGGGCGCAGGCTCGATTGTTGAAACTGTGTGTTTTGCAAGTGGAAGACGTCCCGATGCCATCTGTGGCAAACCCAATCAGCTGATGATGGAGCTGATTTTTGCCGATAATCAGGGCCTCCAAAAGAATCCAAAACGTGGCCTTATGGTAGGCGACCGCCTTAATACCGACATGAAATTCGGCCGTGACGGTGGTCTCGACACCATGCTTGTATTGACAGGAATCGAGACTCAGGAAGTGGTTGAGAAGTTGGACAAAAACGACGCCCCAACTTATTTTGCAGACAAGTTGGGTGATCTATTCGAACTCACACGCTGATAGACTTAGAGAATTAGACACGAAATGTGCTTTTATAGAAACAAAAGATAAGGTAAACTACACGTACTTTGAGAGAAGTTGTGGCGTGAGCCACGGAACTTCCAATCTAATGGTTTCTGACCCGCTATTGAATCCGTAATTGCCAAATTCGGCTTCAACTTGAGCTTAGACACAGAAGTATACTTTAGACAAGACACTGAAGAGACTAGACTTGCCTGGAACCATTCACTTAATAACGGAAATTGCTTTTGATTTTTGAGTGGGTTATCTTGTTGGCAAAATAAGTCAAATCGCCCGAAACAACACAAAGTAGAGCCACAATTTCCTTGATACAGTGCCACAAAGAAGCCTTGTAAAATTCGAAAGTGTTATGAATTTGCTTTTCCAAAAGTCTATCTCCAGCCGTATTTCAGCTGGAAACGCATGAAGGCTGACCTTGATTAGTGTTTCTTTGAGTCAGAATACGATAGGCAGATCATGGTATATCAGCTACATGTCATGGTATATCAGCCACTTGTCATGGTATATCAGCTACTTGTCATGGTATATCAGCTACATGTCATGGTATTTGCCCCACTGGAAATAGTTTCGTCCACTCCTGTAATTTATATCCAAGGGCCTGGAATTATAGTGTCCGTAAGAACACTCCAATGACTGTCTGACACATGGACCAGACTCCTACTCATCAAACACTCGCATTCCTTTACAGTATTGCAGTGTCATCATTCAACTTGAAAGAAACCTTACTTTAAAGTGCTAGTGAAAAAAAAGAAAAGAAAAGAAAGCTCAATTCGTGTCAAATTTCATTTCGCAAAATGACGTGTTCTATAATTGAGCCACGTTTAGTCTCAATGGCCTTTCAATCAACGAGATACGTGTACGCCAATGAAACAGGGCCAATAAGGTCCTGAGTAGGAAGTTAAAGAAGGTCCATCAGCCGAACTTTGGGTTGGAATTTTCCTGAGCTGACTCAATAACAAAACCCCTCATAGGAATTGGTAATAACAATAAGGCTCAGAAAAACGAAGTGAGATAGATGTCGCAAATATCAGACTGTATTGTGGTGTATAACAATTTCGCAGCCATTCTCATCAGTGACAACCACGCCTAAGAATTCCAACTGCTGCACAATGTTCCAACGAAATCCAATCATATTTCACGATGATACTTGATCATTAAAAATGTATATATAGGAAGCATTCGGTCCCTAGAGAACTGGGTGCTTTCTTCGTTTATTGAATTCAAGGAAAAGTCAAAGAAACCATTTTGAAACATCCAAAACATAAATACTTATTCGATACTGCCAGAACTTCACAAGTATTGATTCAGCCAAGATCCAAAAACATCCAATTTCCAAATCAGTTTTCCATGAAAATGAAAGTCAACCCTGTTTCCAAAATCATACTCCTCTTTGCCGCATTCACCGCATGCCACCCGATGGTTAATGAGGACGAGGTCACAGTCGTGCCCGTTGGCTTTTTCCAGCCCTCTCAGTTTTCCGTATTAGTCAAGGATTTGGCCAAAAGTTCTAGAATTCTTTTGCGGAACGATACCAAGCCCCGTGAAGCCAATTACACGTGTCCAAATTTTGAAACCTTGACAGAGAAAGTGCCACGTGAAATCGCCGCCTGGGCCAGTTGGTTACATTCACGACTCCAGAACCACGTGTCTGACTTCAGCTTTGACTTGCGCGGGTTTATTCAGGCATGGGTCTTCTACAAAGCGGAAATCTTGACGGTTTTGAAGTATACGGAACTTGCAGACATTCCCCAGACCCTTGAATACCAGCTCCACGTAGTGCTCGGCATATTCGATGCCATGGTAGAGGATGCCCAGAAATTGCATGGTATCAGCAGTGGCAACGAGCCTGGAATCCGGCTACTCTACAAAATGATCGAGCTTCATGTTCGGGCCTTGGCTCTACAAGATTCATGCGGCATGCTTGATTTGCGCGAAGGTGACGAGCCCGATAGAGTCGACGCCTTCATTCTAGACTTATATTCATGGAAGAAAAGGTTTGACGATTTGGGTGATACTGTGGCGTTTGAAATCCGTCTGGAATTTCGGGTACTGTTTTTTCAGGCGGAAACCACTCTTTTGTATTTGAAGAGTTTTGACTAGGTGTTTTGACTAGGTGAACAGAAATATTGAGGGGTGTGTGATACATCGTGTCAGGGAATCAAGATGTAGGTATGTGTGTATCAGAAGAGTAATATGATGGCAATAATTTAATTTTTCAACAATTGTTTTTTCCTGGTTTGTTTTTATCCTCAAATTCTAGTTCCTCAGATACTCAAAGAGAACTCTACTATGGTATTTTGAAGGCATTTTGGGACGCACGATAGTCACCAAAACAGAAGTTGGCCTGAAGCAAAACACATTGGGAGGATTTGCTAAAAGGGCGTTATATAATGATACGGAGTTTTTATTCGAAGGTTTGTTGTAGTCAAAAGACGATTTTGAGAAAAGGTTTTTGTCTAATCTCTTGTCTCCCGATAATATAAAAGTCACATCAAACAAATGATAAAAGCCCAGCTCTGTACCCGAGACAACTTTGGAAAGGAGCCCCCTCACAATGAATTCACTGAATGTTTGACATAGTCATCACAAGTAGATGATACGTGATGAAGATATGCTTATTACAGGAAGTACCACTGACGTGTAATTCACACTAATCCTTGCTAACTAATCACATCATCAAACATAAAGCACTAGCGGTGATGAATTGAAATCCTCTTTGGATATTCTCCAAAACCCCTATGCTTAAGGCGATTATTGATTTCAAGTTCTTTTTTCTAAAATGATTTATGAATAATTCTTCTGTATCAACACATCTGCTCCATTTTCACCTTCTAATCTAAGCTCTTCGCCGGTTTACTCTTTTTTCTAAAATGATTTATGAACAATTCTTCTGTATCAACACATCTGCTTCATTTTCACCTTCTATTCTGAGCTCTTCGCCGGTTTATTCAATAACGGGTGTTTTGTGGCTTTTTAAGAGGTCCGTAGCAGGGCCTTTAACACCCAATACTGTATTACTTTCTCCTTCTAGTAATTTTCCCCGTCTCCCTCCTCCAATTAATGACATAATGAGCATCTACTATTTACTGATCTCTAATCTATCTGTGCTATATTTCTCAAAACGACAGCAATTACTTTGGGCCCGGAAGTTTTACAAACTTTCTGATAGTGCCGTCCTTCCGCATAATTACAAATTTCTTAACTCAGCACTGGGGACTTCAAAATTCTTGTTGAAAAAAAGTGCACTTCTCGTTTAAATACACACGCTCAAGATCTATGAAGCGGTCTGGGATTGCAAGAAGTCGGTGCAGAACAAGATCTATAGCCCAGTCCGTAGACTTACCACGTGGAACTTTCTTCAAGTATGGCATGTGAAACCATTTTCGCAGAGGATCCCGGACCTACGTGTCGAATTGGGGTGCCGTCGAGGTTCAGAGATATGTGAGCTATCTCAACGTGACAACGTGGTTTGTGGGCTTGAAAACGCATGCGGGCACATGAGAACTGAACAATCATTCGGTGAAACAAACTTCAGCCATAGTCGATCAATTTCTTCTCTTTCCTTCCATCTTCTTCTGTTTCGGTGTTATTCAAGCACAATCTCATCAAAGCAAGAAGAGAAATATTCCGGACGAAAGAGGGAACATGAAAATGAGGGGACAAGAATGAGAAGATGAAAGTGAAAAGACGAAAATGGTGAGACGAAAACGAGGAGACAAAAATGAAAGACGAGAATAAATTAAGAGAATGAAAGACGAAATTGAGAAAAAAAATTGAAAGACGAAAATGAATATAGGAGAGAATCAAAGACGAAAATGGTAAGACGAAATTAAGTGAAGAAATTAAAAAAAAGAAATTCAAAGACAAAAATGAAAGACGAAAATGAAATGAGAGAATGAAAGACGAAAATGAAATGAGAGAATGAAAGACAAAAATGAAACGACGAAATTGAATAAAAATTTGAAATGAAAAAAAAAATGAGAGACGAAAATGAAAAGACGAAAATGAATGACGAAAATGAAATAATAGAATGAAAGACGAAAATTAAAGACGAAAACCAGAAGAAGAAAATGAAATAATAAAATGAAATCAGAGTAGCATGCTATATGTTTTTACTTCTTGTACAAAACAAAAGTACCTGTGGGTTTGAAAAGACATTACTTGTGGATCGGTTAGAAAGCCGAAAACCCACGCCAAGATTACCTGTGTCTATGCCGCTGGAATTTTCAAAAAGACCATCTCAAGCTCAACCTCGAGATTTCAGCACAGCCACACTCCGCCAAATTCCAGAGATCCGGATTTGGCCTGGAATTCTCCGCCACCTTAACCTAAAAAAATCCTATTTAAGTCCACATCTGCTCGGAGCTGAAGAAATGGGCAGAATTGTGAAAATAGCAAGAACCGAGAAAAAGATGAAAATCCAAGTGGTCTTTTTTGCAGCCGCGATTTGGTCGCCAGTGTTTTCGTATGCGCAGGTTCCCAAGAAAACCCATGACAATTTAATTGAGACCATCACCAGGAAAGCTTCCTTAGAAACGGAAGCAGCTAAATTTCCTGAAGTAGCACTGGCAAAAATCGGATACGATGTGGGCTTCTTTGGACGGAAAACCGTGTTGGTGGGACTTGGCAATATATATAAACGAGGCAGTTCCGTGCCTGCTGAACAGGTACTGAACCCGGATATGGCAATGGACATAGAAGAACAGACACACAGGTTTATTGACCGGATGCGAACATTTATTTCCGGGCCATTATTTGACGTAATGAACTTTGAAGAGCACGCCGGGGCTTTGGATGCAGAATTAGCAAGAATCAAAGACAAAGTCGACCTTTGCCAGGAAAGCCGCGCTACCACAGATGAACGGAGTTCTGGGAAATCGGCACCCAAGTATCTAGATTCACCCGAGTCCAATTCCGGGCTTTTGGCCCTGGTCAGTTTTGCTACACGGATGTTTGAAGTAATGATCTACTCAATGAACATGCTTACACGGTTTAGTGAAGTCAATGTTCCTGGAAACCGTTTGGTATATAAGATGATCGAGCTCAATGTCAGGGCCTATACCCTTTATGATTACCACGGAGTCCTTGACATGACCATTGTTGGGTACAAAGACAAACTTCTTGCCTTCCAGTATACGCTCCTGGACTGGAAAGTCCGGTTCGACAAGTTGCTAGATGTTTCTCCAGAGGTCCGCCGCATATTCAAGGCACGCACCTCACGTGCCGAAAGCACCATTCGAGATTTGATTGGCCAGGTCCCGCATTCAAATAGCCGGCCATTTATCTGTATTTAATAATACTGCTTTTTAAAGTTGGCGTTTTCTGGAGGTTAGTGGATGTTATTGAGTATTTCTGGCTGGCTTTCTTTGCCAATGATTGTTTGAGAAGCATCAGCAAAACGTACTGAGAAGAGGAGCACGACGTCTTGTTAGGTTTTTATCATTGATCTTTTGAACTCTTTTATTGAAAGCTTAGGCTCACCAAAAAAGCCGTTTGCCCAAATACTCTGTGAGCTTTAATGTAAATACTCTTATCTGGTATTTTAGTAGTTGCCGTGAACATGCCATCATCTTCGTATCATCAAGAAGTTGCTTCTTTCAGCCGGTGCCTATATTAAAAATTCGAGGATAAAATAAAATGGTTTCAAAAAATTTGTTGTGAACCTTCACTTACCTGTAGAGTTGCGTATTTCAGGGACTTACTGAAGTTTGTCGCAATGAATCCAGTCTATACAACCTTTAGATTATGTGCAAGTGCATTCGTGTTTCAGTTCGAATTTGATGGAACCCTTCAAACTCCCCCTGTAAATGTGACTGCACGGTCACTAGATTCTTCTTGGTCATCCACGGCGTGGTTACTGATAAGCTATTTCGAATTGGTCTTCCAGCTCAATGGAAAGCAAAAAAAAACTTCGTTTAAACAAGAGAGGGAAGAATGACGAGAATTAATCAAAATGGCAAGGCCGGTCTCGTCCCATATAATTTACTCGGGGATCTGTGCCCGCTAATGTGTAGTACTATTGTGTGGTACTATTATGTGGTAATCATATGTGGCACTAAGTTCTTGCACGAGTATGTAGTAATGATATGTGGTAATAATCTGTGGTAATCATATGTGGTAATCATATGTGGCACTATTATGTGGAATACTATATGGCACTAATAAGTGGCACTATTATGTTGCAATAATATTCGGCACTAATATTCTGCGCTAATCTGTGACACTATAATCTGTGTTGCAATTAACGACGGTGCGGAGCCGCTAATCTATGATGACTCCATGTGATCTAAACAAGGACGGTAATAAAACGAAGTCACAGAAAGAAGTTTTTCTTTTAACGCTGATAGCATTTTTTTTATGAGAATTCCATTCATAATACCGGAAAAATTTATCTAAGATTGTGGTTCCAATATTTTATATCTTTGGTTTTGATTCCATGAATCCTTAAGATTGAAAATCTGCGTAAAAATATTAAAA
Source organism: Metschnikowia gelsemii (assembly GCA_030561745.1). Taxonomy (NCBI): domain Eukaryota; kingdom Fungi; phylum Ascomycota; class Pichiomycetes; order Serinales; family Metschnikowiaceae; genus Metschnikowia; species Metschnikowia gelsemii. Next base: position 13,197 of record JAKTYA010000272.1, read on the forward strand.
ATAATTTTAAGAAGACAAACTCAAGAGAGAGAAAGATCGCTAAGAGCTTCGGGATGTCATTAATTTCAGCTGTGCTTTTATTCTCTCCTCAACCTCACTTACAGGATGTTTAATGTAAGGGCAATGGAGCCTGAAATGCCCGTTTCCCTGTCTTCTGAAGATGCCAAGCGGTCCTATCGATCATTTCGAAGTAACGAGAAGATACATAAAAAAAATTGACAAATGCAAAATTAGAAAGTGAATTTTGAACTCGCAGGGGTAAAAGTCTCAAGATTCATTCAAACACACTACGTTTTGTTTTTGTTTTATGAGTTGTTGCCGCATTTTAGTTTTGGATGATTGTTGCCAGGTTTTTTGCTACTGGTGCCTTTCCGGCCTCATGCCGTGCAGTAAGGCTCTCCCATAGTGCCACTGACGTCATGTTTGAGGCCACGACACTAAGAAGATCGAGTTCTGGATCTAAAAGCCAAACTTCTTCTTAGCTGAATTCTACTGGCTATCAATCAAGAAAACACTTGGTTATGGAAATGCTATGAAACAGGCGAAATGACGTCATGTTGGACGCCACGACATTTAGAAGATTGAGCTTTGGATCTAAAAGCCAAACTTCTTCTAAGCTGAAGTTTACTGGCTATCAATCAAAAAAAACACTTGGTTATGGAGATGCTATGAAACAGACGAAATGCTATGAAACAGACGAAATGCTATGAAACAGGCAAAATGACGTCATGTTGGACGCCACGACACTAAGAAAATTGAGTTCTGGATCTAAAAGCCAAACTTCTTCTTAGCTGAATTCTACTGGCTATCAATCAAGAAAACACTTGGTTATGGAAATGCTATGAAACAGGCGAAATGACGTCATGTTTGAGGCCACGACACTAAGAAGATCGAGCTCTGGATCTAAAAGCCAAACTTCTTCTTAGCTGAATTCTACTGGCTATCAATCAAGAAAACACTTGGTTATGGAAATGCTATGAAACAGGCGAAATGACGTCATGTTTGAGGCCACGACACTAAGAAGATCGAGCTCTGGATCTAAAAGCCAAACTTCTTCTTAGCTGAAGTTTACTGGCTATCAATCAAGAAAACTCTTGGCTTTAACATTTCTACGAAATAGGCAAAATGAATCTCTCCTTCTCGAGGTCTTAATTTCCAGGGTGACGCAAATTAGTCAATGGGCTTGTTCCTCGCGCATGCTTCAGGAGGGCCGGCCCCGCGTGTTGAGAAAAACGTATGGAGCGCGAATCGATCATCAGATGGTACTCATTAAAAATTATCGGGCTCATCCAGAAAGTTCTTGGATTGAGTTTGAAACAAGACAATAGAGCCACTCGCATAATAGAAAATGGAAGTAAGAGAAAAGAAAGTGCACAAAACAAGAGAAAGAGAAAGAGACCGATGTGCGGAACAGACGTCCAGATTCGCAATTACCGCATGCGCTTGGCGGCTTGAGGCCACAACCCTCAACAGCCCTGAAAGAAGGGCCTGGGCTCTGCTGCTGGCCGCACAATAAAGGTTCACGGTGGCTCTATGCAAGCGGACGTACATTAGAGCAAATCCGTAGATTCATGATTTGAAACATGACTAACGAGAAAAAGAATGATTACATGGAATTGAATCATATAAAATATATGAAGAGGGTTAAGGAAGGTATTTTTACGGGGGTTCCAGCCCAACTTCTTAACAGAACTCATGTGAATTAAGTCCAGAAAGCAAGGGCGACGGTTGACGTGAATGCCTGTCACGAAAAAATGAATGTCCAGTTTTTCGGCAATGCCAATACAATATCACCATGCAAAAATCTCCATGCTAATATCACCATGCAAAAATCACCATGCCAATATCACCATGCCAATATCACCATGCTAATATCACCATGCCAATATCGCCATGGCGTTTTTTCGTTTCCCAGTTGAATGTTCCCCTGCCGTTCTAGAATAAAGTTCATGCCAGATTTCGAGCGCGATTTCGGGGGAGACCTCCGGCCAGACGAGAACAGACGAGCCAGCTTAAAGGCCTTGAAGTGGGGCGTGTTTTAATCATAGACCAAGAATTTGCCTGTTTTCTTAGAAGTCCGGTATAATTAATGTGAGCTCGTGTTCTTTGTCTTTTTTTAAAGAAACAAAAAAGGGATACATTCCATTCATTCTATTGATGCCACACCCATAGAGTCTTCCCTAATTATGGTATCCGTCATAATTATCCCGCACCTTTCCATTTCAGTATACTGTACTGTACCGTCATTCACGCTCCGGCTCTTTTTCTCGCTCCGGCTCTCTCTGTCCTTCTCGTTCCCGCGTGAAAGCCAACCGTTCGTCTCGACCTCAATTGTTTCAAAGGTCTGATTTCTCCTTCACTTTGCTTTCTTCGTTTATTCTACTCGCTGTTTTTATACTATATAGAGCTCCGCTGTTCCGCTTGTGCATATCCTGTCTTCCTTTTTTTTCAGCCCTATCTTTTCTGCTTTGGATTCCATCTCAGTCATTTAAATTAATAAACAACCGCCAACTTTTCCAGGCCCGAGTCCCGACCTCCTTCGCCTCGCTTCTCTTTTCTTTTCCTTCTCGCCCGGCCCCAGTGACGTAAGCGAGCAATTCCAGACTCCAAGAATACCTCAGATTTTCTCACTCACTCCGTCCCTCACTCACTTCCTCACTCACTTCCTCACTCACTTCCTCACTCACTTCCTCACTCACTTCCTCAGTGCTCACTCACCTATAGATCTTCCCACGCAGGCTAGCTAGCGAGTGGTCCAGATAGTGTAATTTTTTCCCCCGAAATCTTCCACTGAAGCATAAATTCGGCCAGGTTTATTCACATAAACGCCGTTTTAGATCTGTTTTAGATCTGTTTGCCGATTGAAGACCCGGGCTTATATTCACTTGACTCCGAGGATTCCTTTTTCCTCTCCGTGTTTGTGTTGAAGTTTTCGATTGCCGGTTTTCTGCTTGGACTCCTCAGCGCACTACCATTGGTTATATTTAGCACCGGTGTTCATCCCGAGCTATTCTTCTACATCCAGCTAAATTTCATATAAAGTTGAAGTTTTACCATCTAAGACTGCTGGAAACCTCCGTTACGAAAAGAAATAGCTGTTCTAGGTCATACTGCAGAAATATAAACCATCCCAAACTCACCAGCAGTGGAAACAGGAAAAGCACCAACAACTTTCGTTCAAAACACTGAACTGATTTAGAAAAGACTCGACCCCAGCGGTTCTCATTCTAACTATACTTACATATCCATTCTTTGTCACTCTTTTTTTTCACAAGGAACGGAAAATTCCCCAACAAACACACAGACAAATCATATTCATACAGAAATGACTGACCTCAAAAGCCAGGCCTTGCAAGAAAGCGGGCTTGTCGAATGGCCGGTTTTCTCGGAGTTGGTGGCAATGGACGAGGATGAAGAAGGGTTTTCCAAAGGCTTGTTCCAAACGTTTGTGGACCAATTCCAAGATACATTTAAGGAGATCGACGAGAACGTGCACGCAAAAAATCTAGACAAGTTATCGTCGTTGGGCCATTACTTAAAAGGTTCGGCGGCTGCGCTTGGCTTGACCACAATTGCTGAGCAGTGTGAGAGGATCCAAAACTACGGCCACAGGAACAATTTCGATAATGTGAAGTTGGCAAAGAAAAGCTCAAGCACTGAAACCACATCCGAAACGACCAGTGAATCGCCGCTGAAAGAACCGGCGGGCGAAAACTCCCCGAATACTGAAGCGAAAGAGGAAAAGGAGGAGGAAGAAGAAGAAAACGATGACGATTTCGACGACCACGAGTACAGCGACATATTCTGGGTCAGGCTAATCGAAGACGCCATGCAAAAAGCCCAGGACGGCTTCCGCAAGTCGAAAAAGGCGCTTGACGAGTACTTTGACGATGATTTGTGAGTCCCACTCTAAAGAATTGGCCCCTTAAGAACAGAACACGTGATCCGTGATCTCAAGTGTGTGGGCGTCACTTCACGTTGCCAACGCCATCTATCACCCTCACACTCTTAGAAGTTGATCTTTAGGTATATTGTCTACCGTGGATGTAGCAATGAAAGTTTCTACACCTAATTCATATCCGAAGTTTAGCGTTTTTCATAAGGGTTTTTCATTGGCAAGATTCTAGATCTCGATAGATCATTCATATCTCTTTAAGCTCTTTGGTAGGTCATGATAGAGTGTATACGAATTATAAGATAAGCTTTGGGAGAACCTGGATGCAAACTTGTGAACGAGCTTTTTGGCTTTTCTCTATTCTTCAACTTTTGTAAATTTCAATCGTAAATCGTTTATTTGGATGGGAACTACACTATGTGAGACCTCATTCTCAATCTGAAATGAAGGATTTGTCTCGATCACATATATCTCTAAAAGCAGTATAAAACTTCTTATCAGAAATGCTGGTAGAACCTTCGGTCATACATTTTGAATGCCAGAAACATTGACGGCCTTGACTCAGGGTTTGTTCGTCAAGCTTCGGTACAGTATCAGTTTAACTTAATCCACCTAAATAAGAGAAGTCAGATAGCCCTGTAGGCGGGTCAGGCCGTGCTGGGCAGACCTTTCAGACAAAGAGAATTTGAATCTATCAGACAGTTTAATCTTTTATCTTTATCGATTTCGTTTCTTCGTAAATATCAAAAACCAATTTCCAAACACGAGCATTAACAAGATAGTCCGTCCATGTGATGGACCCTTACAAGGCCTGAAGAAAGGAAGGTCCCTCGAAACAAACCCTTTTTGAGCAAGACTTAGCGCCTTCTTCTTCATCAATATATACCTCCACTCCAATCAGCACTCTCCGCTTACTTACTTTCTTTTAAGCACACAGTAGTCCATCTGCTCCACATCATACGGCACAACCGAGCGAGCAAACTCAGGCACATAAAAGAGCCGCCCGATCCCCGAGCTTTTCCCGTCAGGTCGAAGAATCCTGCCACATTTCAAAATTTGCCACTTCGAGTCCGCCTCAGCTTTGCCGTCCACACCTGCAAGTATGCGGGACTCAGAAGACGAGGAGTACTCAGGGTAAGAGTTATCGATGTAGTAGTCACACTCTGCAAATGGCGTCACTTTGTCAGAAGAAAACTGGTTCTTAGCATTCATTCCTGACGGAAACGCGGAAGCCGCCTGCTTCAACCCGACGTTTTCCGGAAAGTCTCCCGGCAAGAGCCCGTCAAACCCGCTCTGAGTGAAGCGCAACCTGTAATTATGTGGAAGGAAAAACGACGTGGGAAAATGGTACCATTCACGGCCCACACAGACATTTTTGATTTCGTCGGAAGAAGAAGGGTAGGCGACCGAATCCTCATACAATGCCGTGGCCGTAGTGAGTGGCGCACCATAGTTGACCACAAGATGGATCATTCTTAACAGGGATGCCAACACATACGCTGCCATGAAGTATACCAGGACGAGTCGAATGAATTTTCTGTAAGAAAAGCGTTTTTTGAGTGTCGCAAAAATCGTCGATGTCAAAATAGCAGCAGAGACACAGATTAAAGGATAAATTGGGTATAAGAACCGTTCCTCCTTATGAGACTGGCGGCCAAAAACGGCGCTCCAGATCAACAAGGGCACTGAGACGCCCACAGTCGACTTAAGTTTTTCACGAGACCACAAGTTGTTGGCAACAGCGCCAATGTACCCAAGAAGGAACACCACATTGAAGTTCAAGAAAAGATTCTTGGCATAGTAGGTCAACGGCTCAGTGCCGAAGATATCCGGGCCCTCGCCTTCAAGAGCAAACACGTTGTAGAGCACAATATTCAACGGAACGAAAAGAAGCTTGCGGTTGTAGAAGAAAGAGTCGACAGAAATTAGCGCCGTCATCACAAGGACTAGTATGGCCGATGAGTAAATAATAATTGGCATTATGGGGTTCGTTTGAGAACGCACTTTCAAGGTGAACACACCAAAGGGCACGGCCAACGCCAAAGCAAAAGGCCATCCGATCAAGCCAGCGACAATGAAGCAGAAAAACGCATGTACAGTGGGCGCTACTACGATGCGAGACTCGTTGTTGAAGGTAATGGCCTGTACTGACAGCGCCAAGCCCCATGTGACCCAGCACATGGCAAACGACGAGGGCAAAAGCGCCACGCTCGCATGTGACATTCCAGGGGCAAAAGTCGAGAATAAAAGATACCAGTTGGCGACAAAAAGCCCGTAATTTGCTCTCAAAGAACGGGCGAGTTTGTGCTCGACGAACGCCGTGAATCCACATAACCCGACAATTCGAATGGCATAGAAGTAGAAGTAAGGGGGAAGCCGGATCAGAGCCAACATTTCAGCGTCTCTAACAGGCGAGGTCAAAAGATAGTATGGGATCAAATACGCATAAGACCGGATGGCATATGCGGGCGAATACTCCCATGTCTGCTTGCCAAAGCCCCGGAAAATCAAGTTGAGCGGCTCCCAGTAATTGAACGTCTCGTCACAATCGGAGATGATCATATAAACACCACAAAGAAGGCGCACACCGATGTTTAGTGCAAGAAGAAGAGCCCATAACAGCTTTTGCCATATTGAAGAAGACGGCTTCGGGACTTCGTCAATTGAGTTCGGCGTTTCGGGGGATTTCTCCACAGACGCCTTAGCCATTGTTGCTGGTGGATAAATGCGAGGATTCCGTTGACAAGAGTCGGAAATTGCGTGTGTGTGTAGAGAACGGGGGCTTCAACTCTTCTTTCTTTGCCCTTGGTCCTAGTCCAAGCGCACCAGTCACCAGTTGCGAGTAAACTCGTGCGCGGGCTCGACCTGCCTGGCCCGAGACAAGAAAATGGGCGTCTGGGTGCGCCTAATAACTATCCAATCTCTAGATGTCTTTTGCATTAGGTCTGAAGACAAAACAATAACTTTCGACATTTTTTGGAATATTTCAGATGTTATCAACCCACACTCATCTCAGCTATTCATTGTTGGGTTTTTACTCCACAAATTCCAATGTGGTGAATAGAATTCATGAGCTTAAACTCTTCACTCGACCTTTTATCTAAATTTAAAATGCAACTCCAGGAATTTCCAGGCCCCATCTCCGGCATTCCAGGCTGTGGGCCGCGCGATGGGGACGGTTTATTAGGTGACTGCGGAAATGAGAAAATCTATTGAAGATCCCAATTCTGCATTGGACTGAAAAGACTTATGGAGTGTGGTGAAATGAGAAAAATAAGGTTGAATGTGGTGAATGGCGTAGTTTTTCTTTCTTTCGAATTACACTGCCTCTATCTGTTCTGAAATTTACCCTGAGACTTATTCTGGTCAAATTGTGTTTTCTGTGAGAGAATACCCAGAGCTTGGATGATGGCTTTAAGATGGACTCGGGCGAACACTTAAATTCGCAGCCCACGTTTTCTGCGCCGAGCTGCCAAGATAAATCAGGTGTTGGAAGCGTGAAGAGGAAGAAAAAAGGAAGAAATAAAATATAGTGATGGATAAGAAAATTAGCATCAACTGAAAAAATAAATAAACTACAATGAAAAATCGAAAAAGTTAAAAAGAAAATGAAAAAATCAAAATGAAAAATTAGAATGAAAAAACTATAATGAAAAAACGAAAAAACGAAAAAATTAAAATGACAAAACTACAATGAAAAAACGAAAAAGCGATAAAATCGAGACGAAAAAAAGTCTGAAAAAACAAAAAAGTTAAACTGAAAAATTAGAATGAAAAAATTAAAATGAAAAACTTGAAATAAAACAGCGAAAAAACGAAAAGACTAAGAAACGAAAAAATGAAAATGAAAAAATGAAAATGAAAAAATCAAAATGAAAAATCAAGATGAAAAATCAAAATGAGAAAATTAAAATGAAATAAACAGAAAAATGAAATCAAGGAGACATGAAGCAAAACAAATAAAATGAAGGATTCAAGAATTGGGGTCTGATTGATAAAACTTGAGTGGGCACATCGAGGCTTTGGAGGCCCAGGGCTCATTTCATGGAGAAGCTCAAGCTCAAGAATCAAGAAATCAATCATTTCCAAGCCCGAGACGCTCACTTTCGTAGACTGAATTGGCATGTGTAGATAAGCAACGGCAGATAGAGAAAGAAGCGAAACACGATATAAAAAAGGATGAACGGGCGGCATGGCGAGAAACTCCTTGAATAGAAACGTTGAATATATCGAATTTTCATATACCTCTATACGGTATTCCTGGATCCACAGACGTCCATTGACTGTTTGAATGAGAGTGCTCACTGGAGAGCAAAACCGCGACCTAATTCTTTTTCTTATCACCGTAGCGGTGTAAATTTAATTTCATACACGGAAATGCAAATGTTACTTTCTGTGTGAATGAAAATAATAGCCATAGACTCCACTTTCATCGTAGGGCTGGATACAGGATTTGCCATATATTACATGTAAATGGGCTTTTTCGGCGTAATATATGAAGAACAGTTTCTTACACAGGAATTGATCTATTCCAAAACTCCTCATTGACCATCTCGTTCCGTTTATTGTAGTTGTCTTCTCAGACTAGTGTACCTAGCTTCTTCTTTGTTATCCAGAGTCCTTTCAGCGTCAACGTCAACGCCACCCTTAGTTCTTTACCAACATGGACTCACGTGCGGGACCAACACCGACCCATTTGACCGGCACGTTCAAGAAATCTTCGATGTACTGCAAGTACTTCTTTGCGTTTTCCGGCAACTTGGAAAACTCCGTGATCTTCGAGATATCTTGTTCCCATCCAGGCAACGTAACGTATTCGACTTCAACCTTTGCCAACACGTTCAAATCTTCAGGGAAAGACGCCAACTTTTGGCCTTTGTAGCGGTAGGCCACCGCAACTTGGATCTGTTTGAACGAGTCCAACACGTCCAATTTCGTGATGTTCAAGTGCGTGTACCCGTTGATGGCATTCGAGTATTTCAACACTACCAAATCCAACCATCCACACCTCCTCTTTCTACCGGTAGTCACACCGTATTCGGCACCCACTGTCTGCAAAGTCTCGCCGTCTTGGTTCAATTGCTCAGAAGGAAATGGACCTTCACCCACTCTTGTAGTATAAGCTTTGACCACACCATAAACATTGTTGATGGTTCTGGGAGGAATTCCCAACCCGGTCAAAACACCTCCAATCCCCGTGGCGGACGATGTCACATAGGGGTAAGTACCAAAGTCCAAGTCCAACATCAAGGCATTGGCGCCTTCAACCAAGATTTTCTTGTTTTCAGCAACGGCCTTGTGCATGAAATCCACAGAGTCCACGACAAATGGCTTCAAGAGTTCTCTGTATTTCTCATATTGAGCCAACTCGGCGGCAGTGTCATACTCGAACTCGCCGTACCTCTTATATCTGGAATCTATAAGACGGTTGTATCTGAGCTTAAACTCTTCCCACGATTCAGGCTCCTCCGAAACCAAATGATGCACCCTGATTCCCGATCTCGACGCCTTAGTCGAATAAGTTGGACCAATGCCTTTACCTGTGGTTCCAATGGATTTTTTGTTAGCAGAAAGCTCGGCCTCCTTCAACTTATCTGTTCTTTGATGGAAGTCAAACACCAAGTGAGCTCTCGACGAGATAAACAAGCGGTCTCTACAATGCAACCCCTTTTTCTCCAAGTTCTCCAACTCCTCAAATAAAGAAGGCACGTGGATCACCACGCCTGACCCTACCAAGTTCAAACATTTGGGGTTCACTAACCCTGAAGGAAGCATGTGGAAATCGTATTTCACGTCGCCAACAACTATGGTGTGTCCAGCATTGTTGCCTCCTTGACACCGCGCACAAACATCAATGTCTTCACACAAGATATCCACCAACTTACCTTTCCCTTCGTCTCCCCATTGAGATCCTAATACAACGTCACACATCCTCTGTGAATTTTCGGTTGTTGGCTTTATTTGCTTTGTTTTTTGTTGTGGCACTGAATTTCAAAAAAGTGCAATACTTGGTTTCGTTTAAGTTATGAGACCTTTGGATACAGCAAAGGAATGAACGGACTCCGTTAAACCAAACGAGAAAATTCACGACATAGTCCGCGTAATTTGTGCGACTTAAATAGTTTCGACAATATTGAATGGTTGCCTGCACACAAGGCGGGCTTGGTGCGCGGGTTTTTCTCGCATCTCATTTCGCCTTGACTCCGGCTACATTTTGGTCAAGATTGTGCTTCAAAGGGTAAGAACTAGGGACAGAAAAAAAGAATAAACAGAAAAAGAAACCAAGCCTCAAATTGGATGAAGATCCCGTTCTTTCTTTTTTTGGTTGTTCTTTATCGTGCGCGGTGTTTTTCCACTTTTTTCTGACAAAATGGGGTCATTCATTTTCTCCTTTCTTCAAGTCTCGTTTCTTCACGCCTCACAGTCTCACACCAGTTCTTCGCTGGAGATGACTCGGTCCGAGAATTAATTAGCACGCTCTCACGCATCATTTGTTTTTCGTCCAAGGAACCTCTCGGCACCTTGGCAGTGTTTCTCCAGAGTTGTATAATTTGCATCCGAAAGTTTTCTTTTTCAAGAATTTAAATGTTCTTGCTTGATAAATCTGGTTACCACGTGAAAAGAATGTCACAAAATGTTAACACTAATATTGGGTATTTCATGAAATGTATAGGATAATGGTCCTATATGGGCTCGATATATCCTTCTAAGCCTAACACTAGATGTATGGGTTGTCTATACGAGCCTCTCAGATAAAGGATATAGAATGATCCCACCTGTCGAGGTGTAACCCAGTTGTTAACTGTCTATGATTAAGGAGCCTGACGGGCTCACGTGACTACACTATGCAGACCATAGGCCTACCTGGTCGAGACTAGGTTAGTCACCTAACAAAATGTAATGTCTCAAGCAGTATAATCGAAAAAAGTACTATCACGAATATATCGTGTAAAGAAATGTCACCATATTGTTAATACTAATATTGGGTATTTCACGAAATGAAATGTCGAAAGCAGTGATATTTGAAAAAAAATGTCACTAAAATATTGAAACTAACATTGGGTATTTCGTGAAATGTTAGATGCCAAGAGAGTAAACAAATTCATTTTATTATTTCCTTTTTTGTATAACCCTTTCTATTTCCTTTGCTTTACTTCCTTTTCTTTTTATTTTCGTTTTTTATTTCGTTTTTTTACCTCCTTTTTTTATTTCGTTTCTTTTATTTCCTTTTTTTATTTCCCATATTTTTATTTCCCTTATCTTAATTTCCTTTTTTTTGCTGATACACCTGTCCCAAGGACTAACGAGTGACCATTGACCGGTAATGAAACCATTCGAACTTACAGAAAAAAATAGAAAACCCGTGACCAGCTTCGTAGGGACAACCCTCGTGTACTACGGCCTCGGCTCTACTCACGCTGGAATTCAGCAAAAACAGACCGTCTTGACATGTCTACGTCAGTGTTGATGAACGCTCTTGTCGTCGACCCATTCGATCAGCCTCACTCAAAGCCTCCTTCCAATGCTGGAGCAGAAGAGGCTCTGGGAGTTGGCATCAGGTGACCGGCTCCATCTTCGAGGATATTTTTCTTTATTTTTCTTCTTTTCTCTTTTTTTTTTTAAAAAACAAACAATTAAATTTTCGTAAATCGTGAAAGTACGATCACTTGGTGAGAACAATTCATCAAGATTCACGACGGACGTCTCAGAACCGGTTTCTTGCCACCAACATCTTGGTTGGTACCCAGCGACTATTTTGAGTACGTTCGAAAACTCATTCTGCTATAACTACAGACAAACGTGGATGACATGACATCATCGAATCATCCTCTCAGCTCCGGGCTTGGTAATTGTTTTTAAGAAACTAATGATATCACAGGAAGCCACTAAAAGTGACCGAAATCTGTAAAACTAAAGAGAAAAAAACCTGCAACACGTCTGTATAGAATACTGAGCAATAAAGAGCTCCGACTTTCTCAAGCCTTGGCTTCTTCTTCTTACTCTACCCGCTGCTTCTGCTATGTTAACCCGTCAGCACCATAGTAGACTCCAACGCTCGCTTTAAATGACGATATTGGAGAGGTTGAAAGGTTTCACCCCCAGCTCTTCCCTGCGTCTGGAGGATTACACACGGCGGACGGTTTCGATGTAACAATTTAGGTTTCGAAACGAATCATACGTAGAATCCAATGGCGCCAACATTGATTCTAACTTCATTGGAGATTGTATGTGTAGCAATTTCCACACATATTGGGTACAAACACATTCATTATAAATGTGATTCTGCATCTCTTTCAGGTTTGTCCTTTGCAAGCAAAGATGACACTTGAATCCTGGAATTGACCTTGGAGTATCATGTTGAGCAACGTAAGAGCCAAAATTGAATAAGTGAAGCGCCTTTAGGTCCTTGTGGTCATGCCACTCAAACTTATATAGACGTTTCCAAAACTTTTCCCACCGTCGTTTAAAACGAGCCAGGGGACAGATTTCCAAGAAATGCTGAGGCATTACTGGATCGAGAGAAGCTTGCTTCTTTTTACTCAACGACTTGAACTTGCTTGAGTGACAGACCTGGGCCTCTTCTTCCGTCAAGGAAAAGCCAGTTTCACCTCGGGCCGCAGCCTCATAATCCAGATTTATCCATGTTGCCGGTGCAAGAGCAGAATTTTCGTAGATCCTTGTGCGAGGAACCACCTCTTCCCATGCCTTTAGATAGCATA